>JBBPBX010036791.1:0-28006 GCA_038048925.1 Garcialebias charrua | reverse complement strand
ATTGTGTTTGCTTGTTTTTGTTTTTTGTGTTTGCATGTTTTTTGTGTTTTTTTGCATGTTTTTTGTTTGCATGTTTTTTGTGTTTTTGTTTTATGTTTGCATGTTATGTTGTGTTTTTATGTTTGCATGTTATGTTGTGTTTTTATGTTTGCATGTTATGTTGTGTTTTTGAGTTAGCATCATACATGCGTTTGCTGCGGGTTTGCACCCGTCGGCCACCGTAGACCCGGTTCCTCCAGTCTGAACCTCCGTTGAGGCTGCAGCTCTCAGCCGCGCTGCAGTGAAGGTTTTTTGTGCACGGGGGGCGGTGGAAGGAGGCAGCCTATGGAGACAGGACGATGGCAAAATGGGCGTGGATAAATACAGAAGGGGCGTGAACAAATACAGATCTCGCGAGAGCAAATACATGCCTAGAGGGAGCAAATTACTCTCGTGCGAGCGCAAATCAGCCCTGCGCGCGCAATGGGGATGAGCGCGAGCGTAGAAAAGAGATCCAAGCGCGCGCACGTGCGCTCGGAGGACAACTACTTGCTCTCGCGTGCAAAATGTATCTACTGACAGACTCTCCCTCTCGCTCACGGTTCAGACTTTTGGCAGCCAGTGGGAGGATCCAGACCACGACACATGATTGGCTGCAGTCTTCCTGTCCTCTGTGATTGGGTGTAACACTTCCTGAACCTGAAAATGTAAAATACTGTAAATAGATACCTCTGGACTATTGAGAATGAACTTTCTTGTTAAATAAATAGATTTATCTAAATATACTTCAAGTACATTGTTATAAAATATATTTTGTTGCACTTTATGAAGTACTATTTTTTGCTAAATATAAAATACATTTCAATCAAATATATTTCTAAAAGGAATCTTCATATAAACTTTTTAACTGCACGTTTCATTCAACCTTTATTTATGCATCTCATTGAGCCTCGAGGACTCATTTACAAGAGAGACCTGGCTACAAACAAAGAATGATGACAACAGTGACAACAATAGACAGTTAAAAGAGGCATACAGATTTTTTAACAAATTAAAATAAGATGGCAAAAACAGCTAGATTATAAGGTGAATGTGGAAAAGTAAAAACAGGAACTTTAGAACAATGTGTGTGATCACTGGTCAGTGGAAGTTCTGCTGTTCTTCTCATTTGGTTCTGGGCGATGGTTGGAACCTCCTTCAGTCTCACACGGCCTGACTGTGTCTTTGTGAAGTGCCCTCTCACAAAATGTGCCTGTAGAGTGATACTAGTTTATTTCCTTGCACATTTCTTTCACAGATAAACATTTTGAGCCCTGATTAAAAATGTTTGTGCAGATTAAAGGTGTTGTGACATGATTTTGTAACTATGCATAAAATTGCCCAACATAAATATCTTTTATCATTCAACTATGTTCGTTTTTGCAAACAAACTTATAAATATATTTAATTTTGATTTAAGATTGATTTTAAACTTTGCACCGTGTTTATTCATGGGAAATCCGATTACACACGAATGCACCATCTGTGACGTAGTGTGAGGCAGAGGGCTCAGGTCTCTTTAATAGCGGACAATTTAAAACCTGACATATTTATCAATCTATGTGAAGATTTGAGTTATTTGTCTTCAGTTGTGGGAAGCAGAAAATTGTTTGGGTGATGGAACAAGAAACAGCAGGATCTAATTTAGGACTGATGCTGTATCAGACTTACCATTCAGCCTGAACTTCAGGTGGAGGGAGGCGGGGGTCCAAGGGTGCAGCTTTGTTGCATCCTTCACAAAGTATTTCATCTTTTGGGTCAAATCAATTTTAAATCAAAATTATATATATATATATATATACAGGTAGTCCCCGAATTACGAGCGCTCTGATCTGCGAGGTCCCAGACTTACGAGCTGCACATTTTTGGAAAAAACGAAAAAAATACCGAGTTTTCATGTGTTTTTTCACTTCAGTTAGCAAGTTAAGCATATAAACACACGTTTCCGATCATTTTTATGCACTCAAAAGTAGTTTTTAGATGAAAATAGAGTGTTTTTAGGTGCGCTGGCGAAATTTACGAGCGGACTTCCGGGTTGCGAATTTTTGGAAAAAACGAAAAAAATACTGAGTTTTCATGTGTTTTTCCACTACAGTTAGCAAGTTAAGCATATAAACACACGTTTCCGATCATTTTTATGCACTCAAAAGTAGTTTTTAGATGAAAATAGAGTGTTTTTAGGTGCGCTGGCGAAATTTACGAGCGGACTTCCGGGTTGCGAATTTTTGGAAAAAACGAAAAAAATACTGAGTTTTCATGTGTTTTTTCACTACAGTTAGCAAGTTAAGCATATAAACACACGTTTCCGATCATTTTTATGCACTCAAAAGTAGTTTTTAGATGAAAATAGAGTGTTTTTAGGTGCGCTGGCGAAATTTACGAGCGGACTTCCGGGTTTACGAGAGAAATGGCGGCCGTTCCAAATTACGAGATTTCCGGTTTACGAGCGCCCCCTTGTGACGGATCTCGCTCGTAAATCGGGGAATACCTGTATATATATATATATATATATATATATATATATATATATATATATATATATATATATATATATATATACATATATATATATATATATATATATATATATATATATATATATATATATATATATATATATATATATATATATAAGGTTTGTTTGCAAAAACAAACATAGTTGAACACAAGATACTGTATTTATGTTGAGCCATTTTATGAAAAGTTAAAAAATCATGTACATAACAAATCTGTCATTAAATAATACAAATACATGTGTGTATGTTATACTGTACAGTATATACATGATACACACACACATTGTATTAATATACCGGTACATAATATTTGAACACTGCAACATTGTCAGATTAGAACTAGTTTGTTTTGATTTTAGGTCCCCTGTTACTCTCATGTGAATAAAGCAGTGGGATAATGTCTGTACAGAAAATATTCTATAACAGAAGTTCATCTTTTGGGTATTACTACTGTTCTGGAAGTTGGAAATGTCTTAATAATTTAGTTTGAAAATGAAGAAAAAAGAAAACGTCCACAGTTTTGATCTATCGGTATTTTATTTTGAAGGAGAATTTTGAGTTGGCAGTGCATTGTGGGGTAGCAGCAGTTATAGTTATATATTATATATACAGTACTGTACTGTAGTTATATATTGAAGCTCTCGGCCCTGACCTCTCTGGATGGTTTTCAGAATCTGTTGGAATCCTGGCAAAAACCAATGCAGATATGTTCCTGTCTTTGATATTTTTTTGTACATCTACCTTGTAATGTTTTTGCAACTTTTTCTTTCCTTTTGTTTATTGTAATATATTTGTATCATTGATGTTCATCATTCTTTAGTTTGTAGCAGGTCGCTTTCGTAAATGAGCCCTCGAAGCTCAATAAGATTTACCTGACTAAATAAAGGTTGAATGAATAATAGTTAGGAAAACGTTTTTGCAGAGAGAAAGCCTGTCTGTTAATGTATAAATTTCACCTCTTGAGTCATCAATCTTTTCTCTCACCTCCAAAAGCAATGGCTGTAAGTTTGCCATCTTATTTTAATTTGTTAAAAAAAATCTGTATGCCTCTTTTAACTGTCTATTGTTGTCACTGTTGTCATCATTCTTTGTTTGTAGCCAGGTCTCTCTTGTAAATGAGTCCTCGAGGCTCAATAGGCGTGTTTCCATCAAGGTTTCTAGGTGCGCATTATGAAGCATCGCATCAGAAAAGCTAAATGGAAACGGCATAATTCGAGTTAACTTCCTCTAAGTCGCTCTAAAGTTTATACGCTCGCTTGAGGTAGTTTTTGGGGAGTCGATTCAGAGCTGAGTCGGCTAAACGACAGATGGAAACAGATTAGCCGACTCAGTTCTGCCGCAGCGAACATTCACGTCACGTGACTGATCAGCTGTTTCCGCTCCGGACAACATGTAACATCGCTAAAACTAGTTGGCATGACAGAATAAATACAACTTGCCCGATAGCAACACATACCTGAAATATTCTCTCCATTTTGCCGAGATGTCTGTTTTCAAACGCTACTTCCTGTTTACTGTGGAAGTGCGTAACGCTGACGTCTGACGTATGGCGCTGACGTGTGACGTAATGACGCTGACGTCTGACGTAGAGACGCTTTGCGTGGCATTGCAGATGCGCTTCAAGCCAGTTTAATGGAAACACTTCTGATCCTCATAATTTTAATTTACATTTTAGCGAAATTTTCTAAAATTCGCTCAAAAATCGAATTTAAATTGGATGGAAACATAGCTAATGAGATGCATAAATAAAGGTTGAATGAAACGTGCAGTTAAAAAGTTTATATGAAGATTCCTTTTAGAAATATATTTGATTGAAATGTATTTTATATTTAGCAAAAAATAGTACTTCATAAAGTGCAACAAAATATATTTTATAACAATGTACTTGAAGTATATTTAGATAAATCTATTTATTTAACAAGAAAGTTCATTCTCAATAGTCCAGAGGTATCTATTTACAGTATTTTACATTTTCAGGTTCAGGAAGTGTTACACCCAATCACAGAGGACAGGAAGACTGCAGCCAATCATGTGTCGTGGTCTGGATCCTCCCACTGGCTGCCAAAAGTCTGAACCGTGAGCGAGAGGGAGAGTCTGTCAGTAGATACATTTTGCACGCGAGAGCAAGTAGTTGTCCTCCGAGCGCACGTGCGCGCGCTTGGATCTCTTTTCTACGCTCGCGCTCATCCCCATTGCGCGCGCAGGGCTGATTTGCGCTCGCACGAGAGTAATTTGCTCCCTCTAGGCATGTATTTGCTCTCGCGAGATCTGTATTTGTTCACGCCCCTTCTGTATTTGTCCACGCCCATTTTGCCATCGTCCTGTCTCCATAGGTCCCAAGTAATAAATGTGCTGTGCATCCCTCCTGTAACGATATTGTTTTACCATCTGCCACCAATCAGTTTAGTGTTATACTATCTTTTTGTGTTATGATCTGTATCCATCTTCAGGAGACTTTTTTTTTCTTTCAGTTTTCTGCCTTTTTGTGTTCACTCAGTTTGGTAAATGTCTTTTGTCTTTGAAGCATGTTAACGAGATAACAAAAACTCCTATTTAAATTGGAACATGGTATTAGGGACTGTTTGAAAAGTTTTTGGTGCCGAATTGCATCTTTTTCCTCTAATTGAAACAAGAACAGCAATGAAGATGATGAAGGGCAAGGGCAATGAAGGGCGGCCGTGGCGTAGTGGTAAGGGCAGTCGTCTCCCGATCGGAAAGTTGGCGGTTCGACTCCCGGGACCCGCACCATGTGTCGTTGTGTCCTTGGGCAAGACACTTAACCCTGAGTTGCTCCCGGTAGGACTGGAAAGCACCTTGCATGGTAGTCTGCCGCCACCGGTTTATGAATGTGTGTAGCATTCAATATATGTGTAGCACTTTGAGATTTTCAGTAATGAAAAGTGCATTATAAATTGAATTAATTATTATTATTATTATGAAGAATGAAAGGAAGAATCCACTTTCACACTTTCATCTTTCGGATAAAAGACCAAACGTTTCTACATTTACATTTTTTTTTCAACCCATCCCGAGGACCTGATTTTTCTACTTGGGTTATTGAGCAAACATCAGGACACTTACACTTTGTTTTCTTCTCTTTCTCTGCTGCCACGTGCCTCTCCTCCAATCCTCTCTCATCTGTCACTTTATTTATCCATCACTTGATCTCTGTCTGTAACTCGTGGCCTCTTTGTCCTCTCAATTTCAGCAGGGCTCTGCTCGGCCGAGGCAGCTACTGTGACTCGCTGCGTTGGCTGGTACTGCCACAGTCTGGTCCAACGCCACACTGCTGCTGTTTGCTCTCTACTTTCAAGTTTCACAAAATATTTAAAAAAAAATACTTGACTCAACAGTGTCATTAACTTTTAATCTGAAGTTAATCTTAATTACCGGTACTGTATAGCACAGTTCAGATATGTAACCTGGGCGTTTTAAATGCTGTAATAGTCGTTTTGAGTAAATTTTAGAGACATGGTGAATAAACTTACAGTGTTCTTTTTATTGAGTATATAATCCACTTTCATAGGATCTCACCTTTCTTCCAGGATGGACTGTGACAAAACTTTTTCAGTGCGTTTAAATATCAAGTATCTGTGCGTGATTGATGTCTCCAAAGTTGCAAGGACATTCATAGCGCCGTGCACTGGAGCAAAAAGCAGGGGATGTCAGCATCCACTGAATCATTGTCGACAGAGTATGAAGCTACGTTGCAGGTCGTTTCACTTCAGAGGTTTTGAGTTGAAGATTGTATGACTTGTTTATAAGCCTGAAGGTAAGGGGAAGGTTAGTGGGAATTGGAAGTCGTGTCACAAAAGTTATTTTACCGGAATAGATTTTATATCTGTCTAGCATAAATAACAGAATCATTTAATGAAATTAAAGTAAAAAGCCATTGTTCTTTTTGCTTTTTCCAGTATACTAGCTCACTTCTTATGGTAAGCAGCTTGAACTTTATGTAACAGAATATATGGTTTGCAGTTCCAAAGGAACAACAGTCAGACAAACTATTGTAATTCTTTTCTTGCTGATGTTCATTCAGGGTGCAATAACTGATTTATTTAATGATGTTTCCTGTAAAGTTTCCCAGAAGAAGAAAAACAGCCATATGTGCAAATTTTTGCACAAAGTTGAAGTTTGTCAGTGGGCCAGAGATACCACATTTATAAGTTTATGGGTCATATGTCACACAATTTAGTTTTTTAATATATTTCTGAGAAAAAAAGTGAAGTATGTGTAAACTGTGTTGAGTATTTTTATTAGCCTCTAGTAGTAAGATATACAAAGTATAAAACGCTAGAAAACACAAAGTGATATAGAAAAAAGTGAAATGAGTGAGCTTGAGAATATAAATGAGTTTGGCAGGAACTAAATTTGACAGCTGAGTCAAATCATTTCCAAGCCAGCTTGTCTGGAACGGTACCGGTGGTTTTTGATGCTCGAGGCTCGTTGTTTTCAGTGAAAACTAAAGGCCAGCTCGTCTTGACTTGTGTTGTTGTTTGAAAATATGTATGGTTGTTGCCTTTTTCACTGTAAACTACGGTGGCCGAGGGGTGCAAACGCGCAGCAAAAACAGAACAGCACGCTGCAAAAAGAAAACAGCATTCCAAAAGTTGAAACGCATCAAAATGAAAACAACAGCGTTCCAAAAGTTGAAACACGCATCAAAATGAAAACAACAGCGTTCCAAAAGTTGAAACACGCATCAAAATGAAAACAACAGCGTTCCAAAAGTTGAAACACGCATCAAAATGAAAACAGCGCTCCAACAGATGAGGCGCACTGCAAAAGA
Organism: Garcialebias charrua; assembly: GCA_038048925.1. Classification (NCBI taxonomy): domain Eukaryota; kingdom Metazoa; phylum Chordata; class Actinopteri; order Cyprinodontiformes; family Rivulidae; genus Garcialebias; species Garcialebias charrua. Next base: position 20,683 of record JBBPBX010036791.1, on the reverse strand, counting down.
TAAGTTGCGCTCCCAAAGGGGACGACCTGCAAACACAAAGCGACCTGCAAATAGAAAAGCCACAACGGAAGTGCTCCAGACCACTAGGGGCAGTCGAACAAAGAACAAATCATAAAGCATATTATAGTTTTCGGAATGGCACTAGTTATTTGTGTATTTTAACTTATTTATTTTAAGAATATTTTACACTACATCGGAACTATCACGTTGTATTTGTTTTAATAGTGTGCGGAGGAGAATCAATACATTGGTGCCAAGTTGGGGCAATGGTTAAAGAGATTGCCTTGGATGCGGGAGACCCCGGTTCAAATCCCAGTCTCGGGAATTTAGATGTATTACTTTCTTTTCTTTTTTTTAAGCCTTTTGTTTTGGATAGATCGAACCAAGCAACAACAAAGAATAAACATGTAGATGTATTTATCCATTTCACCCGATCTATCCAAAACAAAAGGCTTAAAAAAAGAAAAGAAAGTAATACCACAAAATTTCCAAGACCAAGATCTGAACCATGGTCTCCCGCATCCAAGGCAATCTATTTAACCATTGCCCCAACTTGGCATCAATGCATTGATCCTCCTCCGCACACTATTAAAACAAACACAACGTGACAGTTCCAATGTAGTGTAAAATATTCTTAAAATAAATAAGTTAAAATACACAAATAACTAGTGCCATTCCGAAAACTATAATATGCTTTATGATTTGTTCTTTGTTCGACTGCCCCTAGTGGTCTGGAGCACTTCCGTTGTGGCTTTTCTATTTGCAGGTCGCTTTGTGTTTGCAGGTCGTCCCCTTTGGGAGCGCAACTTATCTTTTGCAGTGCGCCTCATCTGTTGGAGCGCTGTTTTCATTTTGATGCGTGTTTCAACTTTTGGAACGCTGTTGTTTTCATTTTGATGCGTGTTTCAACTTTTGGAACGCTGTTGTTTTCATTTTGATGCGTGTTTCAACTTTTGGAACGCTGTTTTCTTTTTGCAGCGTGCTGTTCTGTTTTTGCTGCGCGTTTGCACCCCTCGGCCACCGTAGTAAACTGATGCAAAATAAAAAATAAAAAAACGTACCAACTTCAGGAGTTCATTTCTTGAACAATCCTGGTAACATCTAAAGCGCATAGAACATTTTTCTCAACATAAATCTAAAATTTGTTAAGTTTTAGTTGCTCTGAGAAAACTAAAAAGCATGAATGGATGTACAGAAAAGTAAGATAAAGAGTGACACTAGACTGATCTACAGCTTTTTTAGGCCTTTGTGATTTTAAACATGTATTTTGTTACTGCTCCGAGGAAACATTTCTTCCATCCATAAATTCTTTAGTGCTAAACATTTAAAATATTTCCTCCTTTTAGCTAAAGTCCTCTGTATTTTAAAAGTGAAATCTGAAAGTTATGCACCATAACTCATGTTCCCTAAAGGAAGGGAACGAGGTGCAACACTATTGCTATGGGAATTGTGCCCCCGCGTGATTACCTGAAGGAACACTCACGCCTTTACGGCAGTGGGCGTTAGCGTCACCTCAGAGGCCCCGCCCTCTGGGTACTTAGACGCTAGCGCCCATCCAATCGGTCTCCAAGTGCACTTCACCGAGCTTGGGCATTGAAAAGGGCCAACTGTGTTGCACCTCGTTCCCTTCCTTCAGGGAACATGAGTTATGGTGCATAACTTTCAGTTCCCTTTATCAGTCAGGTTCACTCGGTGCAACACTATTGCTATGGGAATGTAATTCATTCACGCCCTTGAAATGCTCAGTAAAATGCATGCTTGTGAGAACCTCAGCCTTATACATTAGGTGTTTTGGCTGTTCTCTACTGTGTGTTAGAGAGTACAGCCTGAGTAACGTCACATGCAGTAACGTTCAAACTATAATGTTTTGCAGTTTGCAGCAGCACAGATGTCTGCAACTGGTACGTCCTTAAAAAAGGGACCACGAGGCAGCCAAGCCCCGAGTGGAATGGGCGTGTACCCCAGAGGGCACCTGTTGACCTTTGCTGCTGTGCGCCCTTTTTTATGGCCTTAGTCACCCAGTGTGAGAGGCGCTGTTTTGACAGGGCTCTGCCAGCGGCTGGATTAGCAAAACATACAAACAGCTGGTTTGTTTTCCTCCAACTGACAGTTTTTTCAATGTACCTTAAACACAGAAGGAAAATACACTCCGGTGTTTAATACGCTTTGTCAAATTATTAACAATAAACAAGAAAAAATTGTACACGATACGCCTCGGTGTTTAATACGCGTCATCGCCACGCGACGCATCAGCTTTGTCCTGATCAAGATGGCGGCGACAGAAGCAAGCCAGTATGAAGAACTTCACAAGGAAACACGGTAAAAACAATTATTTTTTTGCGAGAAAAAATATATTTCTTAGCTGACTTTATAGAAGACGTGCTCCTGAGTTTAACGAAATGTTCAAATCAGCTGGATTAAAAAAAAAAGTTCGCCGATTTTTATGCAGGCGCCAGGCGGGTCAGACCGGACGCTTTCTTTCTTTAAATTTAGCTAAATAAACGCTTAAAAAATATATTTCTTAGCTGACTTAATAGTAGACGTACTCCTGAGTTTAACGAAATGTTCAAATCAGCTGGATTTAAAAAAAAAAAGTTCGCCGAATTTTAGGCAGGCGGTCCGGGTCGGACCGGACGCTTTGTTTCTTTAAATTTAGCTACCGGTAAATAAACGCTTAAAAAAATATTTCTTACCTGACTTTATAGCAGACAGTCCCCCTGAGCTCAACCAAATGTGAAATCAGCTGGATTTAAAAATCCGCGGTGTGGTTTACGGTATCTTGCTAACAAAAACAGCTACATCCACAGCCAGGGCGAGCAGCGACAGAGTCAGTCCGACCAAAGGAGGCTTTTTTCGGACACATGCAAGTACACCTCGCTGAGCAGCTAGAAACGTCTGGAAGTGGCCCTCTTCCTCTTCGCTCTCTGAGTCCTCTGCTGCTGCCCAGAGCGCCCATAGCGGCCGAAACTGGTACTGCACCATTTTTGCCCAAAATGTAAAACGGCGAATCAGAGCGAAAAATGGGTCTAAAAATATGGGGAAAAAATCCATAAATAATACTCTTCGGTGTCTAATACGCAGGACATTCAAATGAGCAAAAATACAGCGTATAATACACCAGAGAATACGATAAGCACTCAGGGCCCTGACAGGGCAGAGTTCTTTTGGCCTCCTCTGTCCCTCAGTGAGGACGGTGGGGGGGGAGATGTTGAGAGCTCAAAGCCCAGACTTCTGGAATTTAAGTTGGAACCTTTGGGACATATGCAGGGTTTGGACGCAGGGTGACCTTTGACCCATCAGGGGCAAACTTTGTACACATTGGGTGCACAGATAAAGCGTGGAGGTCACCCACACGTTTAGCTGAGCAAAGAGCCAAGAGTAGGACAGTTTTATAAGATAGCAAATCTATCTTAATACTGCTCAGAGGCTCGAATGGATGCTCACACGAAGCTTCCAGGACTGACTGGAGGTCCCAATCTGGGGCCAGAGTCCTGCTGGGGGTCCTGTTCCTCAGTACGCCCTTCATGAAACATATCATGAGAGGGTGAGCACCGGGTGTTTTACCTCCCCAGTCTTCGTGGCAAGCCGAGATGGCTGACAAAAACACCTTAATGGTGGAAAAAGAGCGGCCTTTCTCTAGCGGGACCTGTAAAAGGGTGAGGAACTGGACCAGATCATAGGAATATGGAATAATATTCCTCTCTAAATACCAGGCCTCAAAAACACGCCATTTACAAGCGTAAAGAGTCTGGGTTGACTGGGCTCTCGCTCCCTGTAATGTATTTATAACATTACTGGGAAGGCCGGAGACCTATAGCCTGTCCCTCTCAGCGGCCAAGCTGAGAGATGCCCCAGTTGTGGATGTGGGTGAAGGAGCTGCCCGTGGGCTTGCGTCAGCAGGTCCCTGTGGGGGGGGAGGGGCAGCTGCCATGGTATCCCTGACAACAGTGAGGTCATTTCTGGGAACCACGGTTTCTATGGCCACTTTTAAATTTGTAAAAGTCCACATATATCATATCTAAAAGGGTGCTGTAAAGCACTGGTAAAAATAAAGTAAAAAGCCAAACAAAATAATCACATGTTAAATGTGTTTATTTTTAAAGCTGCTATATGTAACTTTTCTAACAATATATTTTTAACATATTTCTTCACTCTGTCACTAGATTGATGTTAGAGAGGTAATCTCTGAAAAAAACTAAAAAAAATATTGTCCCCTTGCTTCTCCAGGTGGTAAATAAGCATTTCTAAAAAGAAAAAGTGACCCGCCATTTTCCAGCCAATAAAAACAAAGTTTGTAACCAGCCAATAAAAACCGAGCTTGAATTTGAATCAGCCAATAAAAACAGAGCTTGAATTCAAATTTCAACAGACCACAAGGGGGCAGAGCCATATATGGCTCTGAGGGGGAGGGATCAGAATGCTTTGCTTGTTGAAATTTTTTCTAAGTGCTGCTGTTCTACAGAAACTGCAGACTGAACCTTTAAACATGGACCTAAAGACCAGCTAAAAGAAAATTTCCTACAGAAAATACAGAAAAAATATAAAAGGCACAAATGGTTACAGCAGCATGTAATAAAATAAAAATCACTAGGAAAAAAAACCAGGAATAAGCTATAAGCACAAAGCTCCTGAGTCCTGTGCAATAACCTGTTGTGCAATAACCTGTCACACAACCTGTAGTTTGGTAGTTATGTGCAATATAGATCATGTGCATTTTAGCTTATATTTCATTACTACCTTGAAATAGTTATTCACACAAATTCATCCTGCTTCACCGTTAAAATTCTACCATGTTGTTTACTATTTTTCTCTTCAGAAACTTTGTAAAATTATAATTACTGTTTCACTTTTTGGTAGTTTATTTTGTACCTTTATTGCATGCTTTAGTATTTCCTGTTTGCTTGTTGTTTGTTTTTTAGCAAGTCAAAATCGTTTTTTCTCATTCTGAGCCTTTCATTGTACTAAGTTAACCCTGTGTTAACCTGCATATGACAAATAAACACTTGAGCTTGAACTTAATAATACAAAACATAATGTAAGAGCAGTACGCCTAACAACAGCAGCACGAACATGAGTTTGTGTGAGCAGTTGGGCACAGATTAATATAAAAACATGCTCTCTGTACCTCTTGACTTCTTCACTGGCCTGGTCCCTCACAGATCTAGTTGCCATCCTCACTTCAAAGTCTCCCAACAGCTCGTCCAGCGCTGACATTTTCTTCTTTTTACAAGGTGGTTCATCATCTGAAATAGAAAACAAGCACCATATATTACTGACTATGTTAGCCATGAAGTTTTTTTTTTTTTACTGACTTTACCATTTTATGTAAAAATCTTCATCTGATGTTCAGAATTTATTTATGTAGGGACTCGTGTACATGTGTAAAAGATATATCATTATCATCATGATTATTATTGAACTCTTTCTGTGCATGCAGATTCTCTCATTATAGTGAATGTGTTTTATGCTGATACAATGACTGCAGCACAAGTTTAAGACAAAGTCAGCTCATTCTTGATCACAAGTTATAAAACACAAACCTGTATGCTCATCTTGGGTCTGGGGTGCATCATTGCAGACATCCAGATCTCCATTTGCAGGTTCAGTCTGCACTGGACCTCTCTGAACTGAATCCCCCGTTACCTAGAAATAAAACATGACATTACATTTAGTGTACAGTATGTTAAATGCAGTGTAAACAATCAAAAAACAGTAGGCAGAATAAATCTAGTGACAGCAACAAAACACAGCAGACTGTAAGATGTATTTTGACAGTGTGCTGGGGGATTTACCTTGTGATGCAGGGATGTTGTTTTAGCTGATAGGCTTGTGAATGTCCTCTCTGCATCATGGCTACTGTTGTAGCTTTATGCTTCTTATTAATCTTGTATGGCTGTGGGTCATAGTCATGCAGCTTATATTATAGGTGAAGGCTGAGACAACGCAGTTCGGGTCCAACAACGTGTTTATTCTTCTGTGTAACAACAAGACTGTTCACCCATTCTGTGGGCTCATTGACAGGAGTTATCACTGCTACTGAGGAAGGGCAGGGACTTAAAACAGTGTGGAAGAGATCTTCAAGGCCTGTGTAGCTCGTGAACTATCACTGAGTTGCCCGTAAAATTTAGTGATAACGTTACCCGTCGCTTTGTGTGTGGCAGCTGCATGATCCTGCTCGTTGTTGTGAGGCTTGAAAAGTTGTTGGTCGAGGTTTGTTGTGCTACCAGTGTACTTCGGAGGTGCGCTGCATAGCTTACAAATAGCGTGGCTTTTGTCGAGTTTTCCGTCCTTCTAGTAAAACCTGAAAACGTTCCACACTTTAGATTTTTGTCTGGCTGATGTGTTGAAAATCTTTCGCGGTGACTCGCTAGCGCGCGGCTACTATTTACATCCATGCTCGCTCGTGCTCTTGGTGAGCTATGGCGCATGCGTGAGAATAGCTTCGCTCTCGCGTTGTTTTAAAAAAGCATTGTAAACCCAGCAAGTCTCGCGATAACCGGTCCGTGTCTTTTCAACCGGTTCATCTCTGGATTTGTGGCTGGTTGCTGTCGGTTTACGTGGATGCTACCGATGCAACCACATCGCTAGCTTGTCAAACCGGATATCTGGTCGAATCGGTTAATCTATAACAAGCCTACTCTCTCCTCGACGTCTTGCTCTGTCTCTGGAGGCTACATCGGGGGCAGTAGTTGGCTTTTCTTCTCCTCGGAGGAGCTTCCCTCTGCTCGTCCTTGTCCACTCCATCAGGGTCCCTCGGGCCCTGACATGGTTAACGTCTGAGAGTCATCCTTAGCCTCGTAGGTGGATAAGCTCTCAGCGTCCCGATGTTCTCGTTGTGGGCATAGGAAAACTACCAGTCAGCGTAGCTGAACAGGTAAGCAGAAATTCCTCCTCCTGGGCTGTGCTGGTCGGAGAGCCTCCTTGTTAGCAGGAGCTAAACGTGGAGGTACTCGTGAGCCCGCTAGCGGTGCTAAACGGGCCCTCGAGCCGCATAGCAAATGATAAACAAACTTAGTTAGCAGCTGTGCAACGAACTCTATCGTCGATTCGGCTACACAGGATAGCGAAACAGACGAAACATGAGAAGGCTAGTTAGCAAGCTAGACCAAGCAGTTTTTTACATATCTCACAAAGGAGTCCTTCGTTATCCACTCGTAGCCGTGCTAATCGTGTTAGTAACGCTAACCCTGTTAGCAGCGCTAATCGTTAGCAGCGGTGCACGAGCCCAACATCCGCCCTACGCTGTCATGGGAGCTCTCGGTTAGCTGGGCTAAACGTGGGAGCTAGCTAGTTAGCAGCGGGGTTACTCTATTTCCACTTACCTTTCTCCGGATTCATCCACGAGAAAAGCGTCGGGTGTCTTCGCGTGTAGCATCCCTGGGCAGACTGGAACGGCCTTGTGGGTGTCCACTGCTGAAAAAAAGGGTAGCCACATCCGCTGGAGCAGGTTCGGGAGCCGGGGCTCGTTGCCCTGCTGGACTTCCTCATCCGAAGAAGTCCTCTCGCCGAGCTGCTCGTGGCTGCTAGCCTGTTAGCACCATTAGCTTAGCAGGTAGCATGTTGCGCGGTTAGCGTTAGGTAACCGAGCGGCGAAACAGCAGAAAAATAAAAAGTCGACGACACTAGGTTAGCTTCCCGCTAACGCTAGCGCTCGCAGAGCGGCCCTCCGTGACACTCTGGGTAGGGAGCAAGCTCACCTCCAAAGTCGAGCGATCCGTTCACAGAGTCCTCAATCCTGCGAAGTCAGGTATAAGTCAGGTATAAGCGAGGTGAAGGGCAAAAAAAAAGAGACCGATTGGATGGGCGCTAGCGTCTAAGTACCAAGAGGGCGGGGCTTCTGAGGTGACGCTAATGCCCACTGCCATAAAGGCGTGAGTGTATTCTTTCAGGTAATCGCGCGGGGGCGCAATTCCCATAGCAATAGTGTTGCACCGAGTGAACCTGAATGATAAAGGGAACCTTTGTTTTATATCAAAAGAAATAGACATAATTACCGGTAGTGCTTCTCTAAAAGCTGCTGAAGAGCCGTATATGTATTTAATCTGATTTTAAACCGTTTTTGGATAACACCTTGTTACCAACTCGCACTTTGAAAAAAAATCATTTTTATATTTCTACTAAGTATTTTCCCTTTTACCATCTCACATCACCCGAGAGACTTTTAATAATAATAATAATAATGAATTCAATTTATAACGCACTTTTCATTAATAAAAATCTCAAAGTGCTACAAAGTGCAACAAAGATCAAAGAACAAAAAATAAAACAAGTGATAAAATCAAGTAAAATAAATAATAATATCAACTAAGATCAGAATGGTGGATAGTGTTTAAAAGATTGTTGGATAGTGATTGTACATTGAAAAGTTTTATTTTAATACTAGTTGGACTGGCGACTGGACACCTGTAGAACCGGTTTAAGCAAACTGAGGTCCACTCCACGTTCTCCTTGCCACTTTGTGCGCTGTGGACTACAAGAGACCACAGACACAGCATTCTGATGACGTAATCGAGGTGCGACACGTCGCGTGGACCAAGCGGAAAAATTTCGAGTCCGACCCAGTTGCCGAGAGTAAGCAAATTTCTTCCGAGAGCTTCTATGGATGTAACGAGGTCTACGCAAAAGTCCCAGTTGTTAGGTGGTAGAAACAGAAGATGTTAAGATTCAAGCAGCTATGAGACGGAGCTAGCACAGAGCTAGCCGCTAACAGCAGACCCACGGCTCCGAAGAAAATAACCAAGAAACAGTGAGATGTAACTTGAATGAGCATACCCCGAAAAGGAGCACAGGGGAAAATCCAGAACAGTCCAGATGACACGGGATCGAGGTTGACAAAGGCAGTAGGTAAGTGAAACAATAATTTCTTTTTGCGTGGAGAAGCGGAGACAACACGACAACACTCCCCCACATTGGTGCTTCGGACCATATCTGTGTCATGCTAAAGCCAGCATACAGGCCACTGGTGAAAGTCACAAAACCAGTCCGCAAACAGATACGAGTGTGGCCAGAGGGGTCTTCAGAGGCACTCCAGGACTGTTTTGACACCACAGATTGGAGTATGTTCAAAGAAGCTGCTACCACAAACAACACCACATGTCTCCAGGAGTACTCAGACACTGTATGTTCATACATCACCAAGTGCATTGATGATGTAACCAACCTTAAAACCATCACTGTTCGGGCTAACCAGAAGCCATGGCTGACAGCTGAGGTTCACAGACTCATGAAAGCCAGGAATGCTGCCTTCAAAGCGGGAGATCAGGTGGGCCTGAGGGCAGCCAGAAACAACCTGGACCGGGGCATCAGAAAGGCAAAGAGGCAGTATTCTGGGAAAATAGCTCACCGTTTCAAGGACAGCAGGGATACACGCAGTCTGTGGCAGGGAATACAGACCATCACAAACTACAAACCACCCCCCCAGACCTGTGACAGCTCAGCCTCTGCGCTGAATGAACTGAATGAGTTCTTTGCTCGGTTCGAGGCAAGTAACAGCACACCAGCACATAAACTCCCCCCCTCTCCTGATGGCCAGGTGCTGACGCTGTCCTCAGACAGCGTAAGGCGATCATTCATCAAGATTAACGCCCGGAAGGCCTCTGGTCCTGACAACATACCTGGTCGTGTGCTGAAGGACTGTGCAGGGGAACTCGCAGCGGTCTTCACGGACATCTTTAACATCTCACTGAGCCAGGCCATCGTCCCCACCTGTTTCAAAGCCACCACCATCATCCCTGTCCCAAAGAAGGCAACGCCCGCATGCCTCAATGACTATCGCCCAGTAGCACTCACCCCCATCCTGATGAAGTGCTTTGAACGGCTAGTCATGAAAAGCATCACATCTGTCCTCCCTGACTCCCTGGATCCCTTCCAATTTGCATACCGACCTAATCGCTCAACCGACGATGCCATCTCCTCTGCCCTTCACACAGCTCTCACACATCTGGACACGAAGGACTCCTATGTTAGAATGTTGTTCATCGACTTCAGCTCGGCATTCAACACCATCATCCCCCAACAGCTCATCCTTAAACTGGACAGTCTGGGGCTGAATACCTCAATGTGTAACTGGCTGCTAGACTTCCTGACTGGGAGACCACAGACAGTACGAGTCGGGAGTAACACATCTAGCACCATCACATTGAACACAGGGGCCCCACAAGGATGTGTACTGAGCCCCCTTCTATTCACCCTGCTAACACACGACTGCACACCATCATACAGCTCCAACCACTTCATCAAGTTTGCGGACGACACAACAGTGGTGGGTCTCATCAGCAACAACGATGAGACGGACTACAGGAACGAGGTGAGCCGCCTGGCCTTGTGGTGCGGACACAACAATCTCACTCTCAACGTGGAGAAGACAAAGGAGATTGTTGTGGACTTCAGGAAGAAGGATGCCCAACATGCCCCTCTGACCATCAACAGCACCGCAGTGGAGAGAGTAGACAGCACCAAGTTCCTGGGAGTGCACGTCTCAAAGGACCTGTCCTGGAGCAGGAACACTGCAGCACTGGCAAAGAAGGCTCACCAGCGTCTCTACTTTCTCCGCAAGCTGAAAAGGGCTGGAGCTTCAACCCCCATCATGAGCACCTTCTACAGAGGTGCCATAGAAAGTGTCCTGACCAGCTGCATCACTGTGTGGTTTGGTGCATGTACTGCATCCTGCCGCAAGAGCCTCCAGCGCATTGTGAGAGCAGCTGAGAAGATAGTCGGCACCTCCTTCCCCTCACTGCAGGACTTACACAGCAAACGCCTCACTCGGAAAGCCCACCGCATGGCAGGTGATCCCACACACCCACTACACAGCCGCTTTAGACTGCTGCCATCAGGGAGGAGACTGAGGAGTCTCCAGGCTCGAACCAGCAGACTGAGAGACAGCTCTGTTCATCAGGCAGTCAGGATGCTAAACACTCTGCCTGCTCTGCCCCCCCTCCCATTTGAACTGCCTTAACACTAAAACTTTCTCACACATTACCACACAACACAAAGATTTTAACACTGGACTCTGTGTCATCAAACGGTTTATTCACTAAGCTCTCGGTCATGTGCTCATACAGTTTGCACTACTTCTCATACTTGCACTAATGTTTGTATTACATCACTGCCTATAATCATAATACTGTTTACATTCTCTGTTTACATTTATTAATACTGTTTACTTTTATTACTACTGCTTACATGTAACTACTACTGTTTACATTTACACTACTCTAATATCTACACCACTGCTGATACATATACAATGTGCTCTGAACGGTCTTATTTAGGGATGCCCAATGTGCCTTACTGCATATGCCACTTTTTGCCTCTATAACAACATCAACTACTACCTCATACATATACTGTGTACATTAACTCATACGCTGCTTTGCCACTTTGCAAATGTCAATGCTAGAAACCTTTAGTTTATTTTAGTTATACTTTTTATACTCTTTTTTTATACTAGTATGCAAAAACTCAGGACAGTATTATGTTCATTAAATGTTTAATGTTTTAGTTTTAGAGTTGGTGTAAATTTTCATACTCTTATTCCACTATGCAAAAAACTCAGGACAGTGTTAGTTTTACTATTTTATGCTTATGTCTATTATTATATGTTTCAGTGTTTCAATGTTTAGATGTTTACTGTTGCACCGAGGGACTGAGAGAAACGCAATTTCGGTCCTGTGTATGTCCTGTACAGTACATATTGCAGATCTGACAATAAAGTTGACTTTGACTTTGACTTTGACGCCAGCGTACCCACCCGCCAAAACACTGATTAGTAAAGCTATCCATTCAAGGAATCGAGCAGACAAGTCACATCTTGGCCTGGCTATACGTAGTCTCTCATCCTGAGCAAGCACAGCGGCAACAGCGGAAAGGAAAAACTCCCTTTTAGAAGGAAGAAACCTCCAGCAGACCCAGGCTCAGGACAAGCGGCCATCTGCTTTAACCGGCAACGTGCGACGTTAGCAGAGCCACAGCACAGTCAGACATGACAGCTGTCCATAGAGTCCTTAATTAAAAAGCCACTGAAGGTCTAGATAAATGTTCAAAAAGAAAAGGTGTCTAGTAAAATAAAATAAAATAACTCCTTAGCGCGGAGAAGCGGCGAACAAATGCGAACGTCACGCCAGCGTACTCTCCCGCCTCACACACACGCTGTGGTAGCTCGGTGGTCTGTAGTTTTATGGGTTAGACAGGAGGCTTCTCTGAAAAGACTGCAAATAAAGCTGTCGTTTTCTGGTCCTTATAAATACCTGTGTGACGGACATAAAATATGTGTCTGTGCCCTGCATGTGTCCTGAGCTCCCACACGTGATTGTTGGCCCTATTAACATGTAAACAGAGGATCTGTTGAATTTTATGTCTATATAGAGTTGACTTGGAGTAATGCAACCCAATAAAATCTAAAAGATCACGTTAAGTCCCAGTAGATTATGTCACAGACGTCAACACATACAGTAGATCTAAAGAGAAAACTGTAGAACATGCAAAATATTTACAGCCACCTGTGAAGTGTTATTAATTACTTGTTAAATGTACTATAAACTTGATCTTAAATTATAATTTTTAGAACAGCTCACAGGAATTCCCAAATCCAGAAATCTACACTGTAATATAATTAAAACTGTTTTAACTTCTTTAGCGCTTCTTTGTAAAAGCATCGTTCTCGACTTGGAGATGAATTCGCTACCAACTTTCAGTAATTGGGAAGAATTGACTACTTCCAGCATCTTGAACAAAGTTGAGTCTTATTTAAACTTTGTCAACATCGTTCCGTCTGGAGACAGCAGGTACCCCAAACCCAATCAGTGTTACATCTGCTCCACATGTTTAATTAATTAAAAGAAGCTGTATAGAGGGAAAAAAGTCTGCCTCCTCATTTTACTCTCTGCTTGTCTGGTGCACCGATTAATTCTTTCAAGTAAAAACTGTGTTGATTCACATGAAATGAAAGCAAGCGTCCTTAAAGCTTGGACTGCTTTGGTGTTTGTATGAATAATGCACAGTTTGAATTATCTGGACCTTCTCCGCTGTGAGGGATGGAGAAACTTTTTCTGATTATGTGAATTTAAAATAAGCTTTTCTAGTCTTGGCTGATGTCGTGGGCAGAGAACCACATGACTGACCTTGTGTGACATCATGATTGCGAGCCAGAGATGGAGATTTACCGTTTGTGTCTGTTGAGGAGAAAGATTTCTGAAGCCAGTTGACGGCTCGTTCAGATGGAATCAAATGGGTGATGGTCCTTACCTCTAACCTACATTGCATGGACAATAACTGTTACATTTATAATTTGAATATCAAACAATACTCATTGTTCAGCCAAGATTCTTCCTTATCACTTGTCCTAGTTTTTCTTTATTTGCTGTTTCTTTTTTTATGTCTGCCCTCCTTGAAAACAAAATTAGTTTTTATTGTCGAGTTTTGTAAATGTGCCAGTGTTTGGAAATAGTGTGTGCAGATTTAGGAAGATTTCCAAGCTCTGGTGTGTCAGAATGATTCACAATTGTCATTATTTTTGAAGATAAAAAAAAACAGTTCTTTGTTTGCACCCGATAGTTCCCACAAATATCTGTTTTTTGAAAAGCTGCGTTCTTTTATATAAAATTACCAAAAACTGCATATTCATTCAACCGTTATTTATACAGGCTAGCCTCGTTGAGTCACGGGGACTCATTTACAAGAGGGACCTGTCTCACTCACACCAAACAACCATCCACTCTCACACTCACACCTAGGGTCAATTTAGAGTCACCAATCAGCCTAACAAGCATGTTTTTTGGTCTGTGGGAGGAAACCGGAGTACCCGGAGGAAACCCACGCATGCACGGGGAGAACATGCAAACTCCACCCAGAAAGGCCCCGGACCGGGATTTGAACCGGCAACCTTCTCGCTGAGAGGCAGCAGCTCTACCAGTTGTGCCACCGTGCATGATATAAAGAGTGATACCTCACATAATATTGCTAAATAAAAGTTGCCAACTATAACTTCTAGCTTTACATGTAACGGTAAACATAGACTTTCAACAATATATGCTAACTACCCTAAAGCTAAAAATAGTAAGGAATCTATAAGTAAAGATAGAAAAGTTGGCATACTCAGATTTATTACAGGCCATTGTCCTTGTTTTTAATTTATTTATTTAAGAGCTAAACTAATTTGGTTAAATAAAATTCCATATTTACATTACTGACAAATGGAAACACTGCAGTCTTCACGTGTCACAGTGAGCATACATTTATTTTTCAAAATGTTAAAATGTTTGATCAAGCTAAAAGAGTAAAGATATTTGCATTTTTAATAGTGACCCCCCGTGACCCAAAAAGAAAGAAGCGGGTAAAAGATAATGGATGGATGGATGGATGAATATTTATATTGACTTTTGAAGCTTTAGATGTACGGTAGATCAGATTATTCGCCGCTTAGCTTTTTGTTTAATGAATGCTAAAAGATCGTTTTACTGTTGAATGCAGCGCTCAGAGGTTGAGGTCAGCAGTTGTTAAAGCACAAAATAATAATAGAAAATAATCTAAGTTGAAAACAGCAGCTGTAATCAAAGCTACATAATGGTTCAGGTGTGGTTTATTTTTCATATGCAGAAACAACACAAGGACAACAATGCAATGAAATGGTCAAGACAAGAAGAACCCTCTCGATTCGACCTAAAAAAATAAACAACAACAACAAAAAACAAGAAGAAATACCAAAGCATGCAACGAAAATACAGAAACAAGGCGCCAAAAGTGAACAAGGGAAATACATCTACAGCAGCATGGTCCTATTAGCAGTGAGGTTCTGTTAGCAGCATGGTACTGTTAGCAGAGTGGTTTTGTCTGCAATGAGGTTCTCTTAGCAACATGGTCCCTTTAGCACCATGGTAGGACATAGTGCTGGGCGATGTGACAATATATATCGCGAGGACAATAGAAACGTGTCTATCGTGCTACTCGCCTTCTATCGTCTCTATCGTTTATAAAATAATTTTATTAATTATTCATGCAAATAAATAAAGTAGGTTACGATGAAATGTATTGGTGTTGTCACTTTGCTTAAACTCAGTTTATATACAGTATGTGATAAATAAGAATAAAAAAATAACTTTCGCAAAGAAGTTTTGCGGTTGTTGTTGTTATATTATAAGTACAGTAATAATATTATGTTATATTGTGGTTTTGCGACATGACGGCGCTGCTTTATGTTTGACGCACGTGCGGGTTTGCGACACATGCTTTACGTTGTTAAACTCGAGAGCAATGGAGGGGCATGAAGCCGGTGTCACAACAAGGAGAAACAGCTGCACAGGCAGCCCAAGAAGAAGAACTTTTACCAAAAAGAGGGGGAACGTCTGTTATTCGGGTACATTTCGGATTCAAGAAGTCTAACACGGAGCAGAAAACCGTAATCTGCAAACTTAGTCACAACGCTGTTCCCCCGCCCGACGCCAACACAACCAAACCACAACACAAACCAAATACTAAATTAATTGTGGTATATCATGATATATATCGTTATTAGTATTACGATATAAAAAAGTCCATATCGTGATATATGATTTTTTCCATATCGCCCAGCACTAGTAGGACAGGCAGCGCCTTGCAAGGCAGTCTACTGCTACCGGTGTATGAATGTGTGTATGAATGGGTGGATGGTTGGTACTGTTTAGTGCTTTGGGGCCCCTCAAAGGGGGCTGGAAAGCGCTATACAGTATAAGTAAGCTCCATTTACCATTTACCATTTACCATGGTGCTGTTAGAAGTGTGACTCCATTAGCAGAGTGGTCCTGTTAACAATGTGACTCCATTAGCAGCATGATCCTGTTAGCAGTGTGACTCCATTAGCAGCATGGTCCTGTTAGCAGTGTGACTCCATTAGCAGCGTGGTCCTGTTAGCAGTGTGACTCCATTAGCAGCATGGTCCTGTTAGCAGTGTGACTCCATTAGCAGCATGGTCCTGTTAGCAGTGTGACTCCATTAGCAGCATGGTCCTGTTAGCAGTGTTACTCCATTAGCAGTGTGGTCCTGTTAGCAGTGTGACTCCATTAGCAGTGTGGTCCTGTTAGCAGTGTGACTCCATTAGCAGTGTGGTCCTGTTAGCAGTGTGACTCCATTAGCAGTGTGGTCCTGTTAGCAGTGTGACTCCATTAGCAGCATGGTCCTGTTAGCAGTGTGACTCCATTAGCAGTGTGGTCCTGTTAGCAGTGTGACTCCATTAGCAGTGTGGTCCTGTTAGCAGTGTGACTCCATTAGCAGCGTGGTCCTGTTAGTAGTGTGATTCCATTAGCATGGCCCTGTTAGCAACATGTTGATAATAACAGCCAAGTCAACTACCCTCTCAAACTGACCCTCAGAACCGGGTCCGGCAGACGCAGAACAAGATTTCCCCGTGGAACCATTGAAGTCTACTGTTCCGTAGAGTTCAGTCCGTGCAGGCAGATGGAGGATCATGGAGAAGGTTGCCATGATAGGCCAGAGCTTGAGCCAGAGGCAGGAAGGGGGCCGGGAACTGAACCACACGATGACAAGGCAGTGACACGGAAAACTCCAAAAGTGCATCGCGGTCATACCCGTAGCGTGGGTGTACAGTGTAGGCGCAAACAAAGTTAAAAACAACAGGAACGAAAAAAAGAGCGAGTTGAAGCAGAGCTCCCGTCAGTGCCACCATTCTTCAGCGCACGTGACGTCACATGTCACGTATGGACTTGAGGCTAACCTTCGACCCTGATAGAACAACATGAGGCCAACCTTTCCGTTTGTACTTCACCTCCTCAATCACTGCTCTCTTGTTTCCTCATTCTTCTAAACTTGACCATAACTCTCCCTTTCCCCACCCCCTCCTGTTTTTATCTCCAATATTCTCTCTTGTTTTTGATCTCTGTCTTTGTGCTTTGCTCCTGCTCTTCTGTTTGTGCTACTGTTTATGTTCTCACTCCACTTCTAACTTTCTATCTGCAGTCTTCTGCTTCCTTTGTGTGATTCCCACATTTAGATCTGCCTCCAGTCTTGCTCTCAGCTGCTGATCTCGGAAGCTCCATTTCTCCTCCGTCCTTTTAGACACGTAAAGGGAGATGTGCAACCACTTGCTTTCTTGCAACATGCTCTCCACCTTGCACAGCAGCTTTTACTTACTCCTGGTTTCCTACTCCCATATGACTCAATCCTGAGACACATTTCCTATTTTTTCTTTTCTCAAGTTCTCTTTTCCGTCCTTCTCTGTTCACCTTCTGCCTTTATCATCCTTTTCAATTATCCAAGACATACCCTGATGCATGATCAATAATCCAGGTAGAAAAATCTAAAAAAGCTAAGTCTGGTCCTCTGGACATTCAAAAAAAAAAAAAAAACAAAAACAAAAAAAAAAAGAAAAAAAGACAAGACAGTTTTGACACTTCCCTGTCAGCCATTGCTGGTTGGGACTTCCTGATCCAACGTGCTCTTGAACACTGCGTTTGCTTCAGTAAGTCTCCAGAAAATATCTTTCACCACTGTTTACCACAAGTCTGTAGAGAGACGAGACTCTCAACAGCACAGTTGTGTTCTATTGAGAACAAGCAAGACTCCCCAGATGACCACAATCAGAGCCAAACAACGGCTGGCAGTGATGGAGCAAACAGCTGCACCTCTTCTGTGATTTAAAACCTGCTCCCTGGTCCAGCAGAATCTTTAGTTAGTGGAAAGAGAAACTTGAAGGCTGTAAGATTAGTAAACAAGCATTTAGTGTTCTCAGGTTCACCCTGATAGAGTCATCAATTGTAGAAGTCAAAAGATGGAGGAAGAATGACTGTGGGTCAGAGCAGTGACTCATACCTATTAGCAACATCTTCATATCTTTCACCACATGACTCACCCATCTCATCTGGTGGAGATTTACAGCAAAATTAAAGCTAATCTTTCATTTCCTTTTCTGTTCTGTTATTTATCTCCTATAATTATTAGTAGAATAAGTTTGCCTCTGACACTGCTGAAGTTCTCTTTGACCACCCTGCTTGATGTGCTGAGCAGGTTTTCATATTAGTGTGGATTCTGTGTCAGATTCTCTGACAAAAAAGTCATATTTAATATAAAAACAACATTTTAAATTCTAATCTAAAGGCATCTTAAAAACACTTAGGATAAAATGCATTTTTTCCATATTTTAATTTCAGCTTCCCACTGTGATAATCTCTTCATTGGATGATAGAAGATGCAGCAAGGCTAAATAATATTCATGCACATTTATGGTAGCACCACCACAGAAGACCATCAGTTTTTCTTTTAGTGTCTGTTTATTTTGTTATTTTTCTCAGCTTTTTCTATTGTTTACACTGTAAACGATTTATCGTTAAATTTATAGTAACTTACTGGCAATTTTTATCCAGTAACTTACTGTATTTTAAATACAGTAAAACTACTGTAAATAAATACAGTAGTTACTGTATTTTATTTTACGGTAAAACTACTGTAAGATTAAATACAGTAGTTACTGTATTTTATTTTACGGTAAAACTACTGTAAAACTAAATACAGTAATTACTGTATTTTCTTTTACGGTAAAACTACTGTAAGATTAAATACAGTAGTTACTGTATTTTATATTACGGTAAAACTACTGCAAAACTAAATACAGTACTTACTGTATTTTATTTTACGGTAAAAATAATGTAAACTAGTTACAGTATTTACCATTGTTTAGTATAAAAGTACTGTAAAACCAATTACAGTAATTAACGTTTTGTTTTTTGTTTTTAATTTTTAAAGTTAAACTGCTGTAAAACTATAACTTTAGTACTGTAATATTGTTTTCAATATGTGTAAACGTTGCACTGTACTATCTTTTGGTATAAAAACATCATTTTACTTCAATATAATTGTTTTTAGAAGTTTTTTCTTAGTGAATGCAATGTTAATATGAAGCAGATGTTAAAAAATTAGAATAACAAGTGAGAATTTTCTTGCACAACCAAACATTTAATTAACAAACAATTTTAGAAGTAAAACACAAAAACATGCATATAAAATTAACAGCAAATACAACCATTTTAAGCATTTCAGTAATCTATTAACCCATTAATTCACAACATAAACAATTGAGGGAGTATCCTGGAGCATCTCAATTGTCAATGTAGAAAAACATATACATTTTTTGTAGAATTAGTAACCATTCCTACTTTATTGAAATGTTTTATGTCTCCTCCAAGACAAATCTTCAGTCTCAGGAATTGCAGGTATGCTCATCCTTATAAGCTCGTCCTCCACATCAGGGGCGTGCAGAGCCCACTAAAGGGGCAGGTGCTCAAAAAAAAAAAAAGGGGGGGGGCACATCTAACCGCATTTTAGGACAGAATATTAACAAAGTCACATAGCTTTCAGAGTTAAATAAACAATGATAAATTACAAAATTGTGAGATATACTATCAAAGCTTAGGAATACCTCTACATAGAACATACAACTATCCATATGTAAAATATTTTATTAGTAATTTCTTTCTGCAGGTCTACTTTGTTATAGGAAAGCATTGCAATATTCAAACCTGCGATTTAGCAAGATATGTAAATCAGAGCTACACCACCAGATATATTGTCTTTACAGAATTACACTATTAAAAATATAAACAAGGGCACAATGCAACTTTTTAGTGTACTGTAATCTATAAAAGAAAAAGCTGCCTGCTACACTTGCAGTGGAGATGAAGATGGTCCATTCAGAAAAGCAGAGCTGCATCAAACTTTAATGTGGAACTGCAGAAGAAAACTAAACAAAAGCAAAAATTGAGTTGTTAATGCATGTCACCATGAGAAAAGCCTACTGAGACTAACTGACCACCAAAATTTAGACCTACTGTATCTCTATTTGTGTCTAGTGTATTTGTAAGTACCTATATACATTTTCTTCAATCTTTCCTCTTCTTTTTTTCTTGTCAGTTTCTCTTTTTTCCTCATTGTCTCATCTTCTCTGTGTTGAGTGGAGGCCAATGTCTCTTATTTATTTCGGTCTCTTGCCTTTCTCCCCCCCAAACTGAATCTAAGATCCAAAATCTTCTTTTCCATCATGGTGAACTGTTTAAAAACAAACTTCCAACTTTTAAGCATTTTTGCTATTTTTGTTCTCTTCTTATTTATTTATTTTTATTCATTTTATATTATTTATTCATTTCAGATTTAAAACACAAAGACAATTTACAAACACATGAAAGAAAAAAACAAGATATAAAATGAAAGGTAGCAGAAGAAGAAAAAATCTTATCATATCTGCCCCTTCTTAAAACAACTGTGCAGCAGCAGTTTTCTGTTGGTCATGTCTCGAAAACGTGGGGCCATGCCCCCCCAACGGTAATGCCCCCAAGGGGGGCAGCTCCCCCACTGACCCTAATGTGAATGTGAGGCAGGTCTTATTACTCTGGGTTCATGAGACACGACTCCAGATCGGTTTGGCCCCACCCCTACTACTACTGTTGCATTGTGGGGAATGTAGTGTTGGTACATGACCGGAGGGCTTATTATGTTGTTTTTCTTGCAAAAATACAAAAATAATAATAATAAAATAAAATAAATAATTTTAGTACGTTATTATGTGTCAGAGGAGGGCTTAGGAATAGGAAATTAAAAAAAAAAAAAAAATTTTTTTTTTTTTTGACCAAAAGGGCACTTGGGGGCAAGGAGCAAAAGGGGCAGGTGCTCAAGCCCCCATAGCCCCCCCCTCTGCACGTCCCTGCTC
>JBBPBX010036790.1:0-20004 GCA_038048925.1 Garcialebias charrua | reverse complement strand
TGTATGTGATGTGTCACGTGACACTTTCTGATTGGGCGGGTTTTCGGCGGTGTTTAACAGATTTTTGGGCTGGAAAACCTGGATTCTATCTGGCAACACTGGCTCTGAGCAGCTTTTTACTCGATGAGAAGACGGTGACTGACTCTCTTGGCTCTGCTGGCACTGGAGCCTTTTCCTCCTTTGTTCTGTATGCATCTACTGGTTCTTTACTGGAAGAACTAGATGAGGTTTGCACTGGGAGCGGCTTGGATTGAGTCTCTGAATCCTTGTCTTGCCCAGCTGTGCTCTGCTCATCTTCTGGGTCATCAAATAATCTCTGGACAACCTTCTCCTGACATGAGTGAACGTTGATATTGCAGCGCCTGGGTCCGAGTGCGCTATCTGGAGTTTGACACTCTTTCATAGATGTGATGTTTGGTGTTGCAAATCTACTGGGGGGTCATCTGCCAAGTCTGAGCCAGCTCGTCACAGCAACCCATGTGTTCTGCCTCTGCACAGAAAACCGACTACCGTACACAAAAGACTAGTTCTCTGAGTTCTGCTGTACTGATGTTGCAAAAGCATTTCCCTCCTCTGGTGGAGCTGCTTTTGGATGACGAGGTGTCGACCTACACCTCCAAGTCTGTCACAGCTGTTCCCGGGTTCCTCCACATTTGGCCTCACTGTAAAAATCTGCTTGCCTCCACTTTGCACTTTGAAGAGTCTACTAAATTTGTTCCCATCAACTTTGTTCTTCCCCCGGCTTTGCACAGCCCTCCGCTATGGAACAGATAACATACACTACAAAGTGCATTCATGTGCTAATGTCTTAATCACTGTATCTAATGTGTTTTTTTTATTAGTTCCTAGGTTGTTTTTTTTTAAATAAATAAACTACCTGTTTTTAAAGTGTCATTCATATTAATAAGTTATTTGTTTTTGAGTGCGGCTGTGGCCGAGTGGTTAGAGCAGTCGCCCCCAATGCAAGAGTTGGAGATTTGAATCCACCAGCAGTCCCATGCCGAAGTGTCCCTGGGCAAGACACTGAACCCGTCATTGCCTCCGATGTGTGTCCCATTGCTGTATGAATGTGATAAAGCTCTGATTAGACTCTTTAAAATGATTTGTTCAATTAGCTTTGTAGAGATCTAGTAGAGTGCTGTATGAATGGGTAAATGAGGACACAGCTTGTAGAGTAAAGCGCTTTTAGTAGCTTGATCAGATAGAAAGGCGCTATATAAGTACACTCCATTTGCATTTACAACAGACAATCATAAAATAGGCACACAGATTTAAAAAAAAAATTTTTTTTAACACATTAAAATAAGATGTAAAAAAACTAGCAAAAACAGGCGAATGTAGAAAACTAAAAACAGGAACATGTCTGCATTGGTTCTTACCAGGAGTTGAACATATGTTTGAAGCCACATAGAGAGGTCAAGGTTGAGAGCTTCAGATTTTTTTGCAAGATATTCCAGGAAACAGGAATGGAGTATAGGAGAAGGCCCTATTGCCAAGTTCAGTCTGCAGTGAGGGAACACTGCATGTAATAATGTCCTGAGAGCACACGCTGTAGCTGCACTCACACAGACACATGTTGGAGGAGATGCATGGACAGAACATGCAAACTCCTCCCAGAAAGGTCCCTGTCAGGATTTAATTTAGCAACCTTCTCACTGAGAGGTGGTAGCTCTACCAACTGCAATACTGTACCACCTGTACTAAAGTCAATAAAGAAATTCATTTTTACAGAGATATTTGTTTACAGCAAGACTATTGATACTGGATAGTGCTGGGCAATAATTTGTTATTGATATATCTCGCAATATACTTTTATTCAATAACGATGATATGAGTTTTAAGCATATTTTCAATATTTTGATAGGATTACAGCATTTCACTGACACTTTTCTTTTTCGGTTCGGGTTGAAGCGGCAGCTTCAGTTTCAACCCGAACATAAAAAGCTGTGACACAAATACATAAGAGAGTGGTGACGTAGAAGTTACACAGAGCTCGAGTCCAGAAGGCATTAGCGGTAGCAGGCTAAACTAAAATAATATCCAATGCGCATTAAGTTTTTACTTCAAAATGAGTTCCCATGACCATCAGAATGTGACTGAACAAAGTTTCACAAGTGAAGAGAAAGCAAATGACATAACTGATGAGAGGAAAGACTAATTTGTCTGTGTGGAAGTGGTTTGGCTTTCTAAGATCTGTTAAACTGCAGGTTTCTTCTGCTGCAGCGAGTCCTACTCAGTCTCTTTATGCTGCGAAACATGACGGAGAATTGTTCTAAATAGCGGTGGGAACATCTAACTTGTTTAATCTGAAGAGTTTCCACTCGATAGAACATGATGAGAGTCAGAAGATGAAGCACAATAAAGTTTGAGCCAATGTTTCCCTGAAATTACGATGTACTGAAACAAACACCCCCAGTGCTGCATGTTTTTTTATGCATTCATTCAAAATGAAACAAATTCATCAGAAAGGGAAAAAAGCATTGAATGAAAATGTGCAGAAAGAAGAAAAAATTCTTATAATAACTGTCCCTTGTTTAAAAAATACAAAACAACTACAAACAAACAACAACCTTCACTTGAACAATCACCAAACTGAAACAAAAAACTTCAGGCACTATACTTTCCCAACAACTTTAAATTAATCATCTTTTTAAACATATAGTTTTATAAATGTATATGGTGATATCAAGACAATTCAACAATCCTCTTCCCTGACCACCTTTTTCTTTGTTTCCAGGCAAGAGAAAGAGAAAAGAGTCCAGTAAAGAAAGGGCTTATTTCTGCACTGAATGAACATGAAGAACTGAACCAGACATAGCAGGAACAACACTTGTGTCGTTTTCTGGATGAAGCCCGTGAGCCAAGGGATAGACAGATAGATAGACAATCATTAGTTGGATGCAGTATTATTTTTGTACATTTTTCATTTGTTACATTTCCTATTAATTTTTTTTTCGTAAGTGGTGTCCGTGAACATTACATTTCCTAAACATATTTTGCAATGTTAAGTGTGTATAGTGTTTGTTTAAATCCATACTGGAAGTTAAGAAAATTTCCCATTTGCATTTGACCTTTAATGAATCGTAAGAAAAATATTATTAGAATCTGCTAACTTGTTATAAAATTATAATGTTTTTTTTTGTTTGTTTCCAGGGTAAAGTCAGACAAATAATTGCATAATAGTTCATCACTGCACTTTTTTCTTCACTATACTTCTATAAAAACATTTAAATATTGAACGAATGTATTTTAAAGATGGTTAGCAATAATTAAAAAAAAAGTATATTATGTATCTGTATTTGGGCAGCACAGTGGTGCAACTGGGAGAGCTGCTGCCTCTCAGCGAGTAGGTCCCTGGTTCAAATTCTGGCCTGGGACCTTTCTGGGTGGATCTAAAAAAGCTAAGTCTGGTCCTGAATGTCCAGAGGACCAGACTTAGCTTTTTCTACCTGGATTATTGAGCATGCATCAGGGTTTTCTGCGTGGAGTTTGCATGTTCTCTCCGTGCATGCATGGGTTTTCTCCGGGTACTTTGGTTTCCTCCCACAGACCAAAAACATGCATGATAGGCTGATTGGCAACTAAATTGTCCCTAGGTGTGACTGAGAGCGTGAATGGTTGTTTGTCTCTTTGTGGCCCTGTGATGGACTTGCGACCCATCCAGGGTGTCCCCTGCCCCTCGCACAGTGATTGATGGACATGAGCACCGGTGACCCCCGTGACCCAAAATGGAAGAAGCGGGTAAAGATAATGGTTGGATGTATCTGCATTTAGATAGATAAATGTATTGTAATTAATATGTAGTACTTTTACGTTTTTAAATTTAATGAAACACAAACCTTTAACATTTTAGGACAAATTTTAATCAAATCTTCCATTAACA
This sequence comes from Garcialebias charrua, assembly GCA_038048925.1. Lineage (NCBI taxonomy): Eukaryota > Metazoa > Chordata > Actinopteri > Cyprinodontiformes > Rivulidae > Garcialebias > Garcialebias charrua. Next base: position 16,121 of record JBBPBX010036790.1, on the reverse strand, counting down.
TTTGATCTTTAATGAATCCTAAGAAAAGATTACCAGAATCTGCTCAACTGTTATTACGTTATTTTTTTATTTATTCTAGGATGAAGTCATACAAAAACAGTCAAAAATTCAGAAGGGACAGTTTTCAGTTATCGACCGTCCAACTGTGACCCCTGAGAGATTCAGCTGAAAGACCTGGTGCACCTTTTGTTTGAACATGCAGAGATTTGAACAGCTGATCTGAAGCAAACAGGCAGGTGGTCAACTGAACTGACCACTCATGCTGTGTTTGATGGTCTCCTTCGCCATCCATCCATCCATCCATCCATCGTCTATTCATTATCTTCTGCTTCCGGGTCGCGGGGGCAGCAGCTGGCCATCATCCATCCATCGATCATCGTCTGCTTCCAGGTTTTAGGGGCAGCAGCTTTACCAGGGCCATCATCTATCCATCCATCCATCCATCCATCCATCATCTTCTGCTTCTGGGTTGCGGGGGCAACAGCTTTACCAGGGAAACACAGACATCAAAAGCCACATATTCAGCTCTTCGAGCGGAAGCGGGTGGCTCTTCTATGAGGACCCCCAAGGTGCTGGCAGACCAGCTGACTATTTAATAAGTGATACTTTCATGTTTTTAAATTTTATGAAAGAAACCTTTTAAAATTAAGGAAAAAAATAAGCAAATTGTTTTCAAGTCTATAGATTATTGTAAAAGCAGTTTCAAAGATCACAGTGTGCTGTTGTGCAATGTTAACATGAACCTTGTGCTTATCTAAATAATAAAAGTGTAGATAGTTTTTTAATACATTTGTATTGTAAAAATCTATACTAAAATGGAAAATACATAAGTTTAAAGCAGGCAGATAAGGCAATAAGGTAGGATTATGAATTAGGTTTAAAAGTTACAGCTCAAGAGGTACCCTGTGAGAGCATGACATCTCTTCCACAGCATCCTGTGGCCTGGAGATGAGTGTAGACCGCAGAGTCCTGGCCTGGTGATGTTGATCTTCTGTGCTGGGCCATCCTGTTGGCCAGTGGCTGTTTAGTTTCCCTGATATAAGACTGATCACAGTCCTTCTGACACTGAACAGCATACACATTAGGCCAGGACTCTGAGGTCTACACTCATCTCCACGCCAGCGGTCACTCTTTCAGGGATGAAGATGTTCACATCCTTGATAGAGAGGAACAATGGTTTGAGAGAGGAGTAAAGGAGGCCATCTTTGTGAAAAGAAACCGTCCATCATTAAACAGAGGTGGAGGCCTCCGGGTTCAACTGTCCCCCTCTTACAATGCTGTTATTGCTAGTATCACTCAGCCCTCTGTGAATAGCAAACAACCATCAGGGTGCTAACAATCCATCGTTAGGCTGATGGTCCTCCTTGATCATGTGAGCAGCTGGTTTCGGCTGTCATCAGCAAACTGGTTGATCCACTGTGAGAGGGTGCTATTTATAAGACTGAGCTGAACACAGCACCTCAGACTGAGGAAGTCTTTCGGACGAAAGACGAAACGTTTCTACAATTTTTTTGCTTTGTTTTGTTTTGTTTTTTGAATGTCCAGAGGACCAGACTTAACTTTTTTAGATTTTTCTACCTGGATTATTGAGCAAGCATCAGGGTACATGTATTTAAATTCATCCATTGTCAAAAGTGGTGTCAGTTTTTAACCAAAACTAACCACTGCCTTATCAACAGGAATGCACATAAAGAGTGAAGTGACATCAAAGAGACCATTGTTTCATCAGTCTCCATGATGACATCCCTCACCTTATCCACAAAGTCCACAGTGTTCTGTATGTGATGTTCTGAGCTGCCAACTAAAGTGATGAGTACAAATACCAGATATTTGGAAACATTAAAAGTGACAGAATTAACAATGCTAACAATTGGTCTTGCTGTGCTAAACATGCCTTTTCTGTGAAATCCATCACTTGCTGCAATGTTGTTTTATCTAGGCATGCTGTTAGTTTTTGTGGGATGCACTTTTCTTTGACCTCTTAAGTTTCAAATTGGTCTGTTTCTCTCATTCATTCAGTCTGTGCCCTTTGAAAGATCTAGCTTGCCATGTCATGATTCATGTTCCTGGATTGTTTTCTTACGTCTTGACTGTTTCTATGAATGTTTTTCCTTCTCAGTGCACTCCTTACCAAGGAGTACTCATCACTTAAACCAGGTTCACCTGTCCCTATGTAGTGATCCCCACCTGGGCTCTCCAGGATATAAACTACTTCCAGCCATATCAAAGGTGCCAGATTATCTGAAACTTAATGCAAACAATCACCTGCATTTTCCAACCAAATCTAGTCATTATTATCAAGACCCTGACTTTGCCATTTGAACCCCTGCTCTTTACCTGCCCCCTAGCTGTTTTTTTCTTGAGGACTCTGATGGTTTTGACCTTCACCTGACTTCTTGCTCCTCTCTGCCTACCGGCTTATTGTACATATCTACTTTGCTTCCCCTGTTGCTCACACAAATCTCCTTACAATTTAGTCTATCCTGATCTGCATAAAATTGTGCTACTTACTACTTAATCTGTTAGTCATGCATCTCGCTCTGCTTCAGATATGCACACAATTCCAGCAATCCCATATCCAGTGCTATATTATTTCAGTAAAAAAGAAAAAAATGTAACTCACTTTATTCTGTGCATTGGCTGGATTTTTGGGTCCAAAATATCCAAAATCTTTACATGCCCAGTTCCCACTGACCAAATATTTGAGTTGCAGGCTTTTGGGAAAGGTGCCCTTTTGTCTGAATTGGAGGTTGTATCTCAGGTGGTTACTGTAGTTTCCACAAAGAAAAATCTGTCCTGAGCTCCTGACTCAACCTTGTTATATTTATCTACCTGGATTATCAAGCATGCATCAGGACTTATCTGAATATATTTCAACATAAACTTTTTAACATGTTGTTGAAGCAAGTATTCCATTGTTATCAATGGCATTTAGAATTGTTAATGTCTTCTAAATTTATAATTGGGGTGTCATTTAATTTAGCAGTTATTATAATAAATCTTTTATTTGATGGAAGCACTAAATGTAGTGTCACAGGTTCACCACTTTTCATTAGAACTTTATCCAAAAGAGATAATAGGTCTGTTGGCAACCTTCCAGTAGTTAAGTATGTACTGTAGACTGTACTTGAAAATGGACATAGCAAATGAGGACTTTGCCCACGATTATCTTGTAGAGCCAAGTTTGAGCCCAGAGAATGGTTTCAAGGTTGGTGTATTTTTTTCTGATTTGAGTTTGGGCCTTTTTAAAAGAGGAATGAAGGGGCGAGAAAATGGAAAGCGATTTAAGATGCAATATGATAACCCTTTATTTATTTCCCAAGAGGAAAATTCAGTTAAAAATCTAAACATGAAGAAAATACCATAAGTGTACTATTACCTAAGTAAAGTTGATCACACTTCGTAGATGATCGATGTATATGAACTGAGGATTATTAGGAGAAAATAACTTGCTAAATATTTCAAAATTTTCAATCAGTTTACCCAAAAACAAGACATGTGAGTCACATAATGTAGTTCTGTCAATTATCTGTGGACAAAAAATAACGATTACAGTAATATTAATACTGTATTAGCTTTTAATGTTATATTAGCATTTGTTATTAATATTATTAATGGTAAATATTTTTATATTATTAGTTAATATTAACTTATTTTTTCACCTTCTTCAGCAATATTTGTGCATGTGTCCATTTGTATGCACTGCTTGCAAAATATCTAATCAGCTAGTGAACAGATTTAATGAAACTCCAAAAAGTAATCATTAAATAAACATCTAGAAATTTTAACATTTGGGAGTCAATCCCATTCACAGGTGGTGTGGTGAATGGAATGGAATGTGGTTTCCATCGTGAATGGACACCACAGCTAAGCAATCTTAGTAAACATAGAACTAGCCATAACATAGACAGTTTTACAGACGTTGAGCTCAAACTTTGTGTGGAGTCAACTCTGCTTGTTAGCAAAATATATCATGAAACATTGGATGGAATTCAATCAAACTTTTGGGAAAATGTGGATTGTTGTACCTCTATGACTAGTTCCCTTTTGAAGCCAACCCTTTTGAAGATGATTGTTTAAATTCAGTCTGTTTTACAAATATGGAATAAAATATGGTGTAGTAGTAGCTGAGAGGTATTCATAACACACAGCTCAAGTGTGAATTCTTGTGATATAGGATAATGTAGTGGACCTACCCAGGGTCAAATTAAGGTTTTTGAACTGTCCAGTGATGACCTTTACTGACCTCTCAGTAAAGCAAGACATTTACTACAAAATTATTCATTTAGCTATAATCTGATAACATAGTCACCAATAAGAGACTATTTCTATCTTTGATTTTAGGCTGATGTGATCAAAAGAATAACTTTTGTCATTTTCATGATGTGTGCTTTTAAGCTGTGTTATTCTGTGAGAGTTAAACTGTGTTTCACTGCTGTGTCAAAGGTGCAATCTCGGGTCACAGAGACTTCTTTTAATTTTGTTAATTCAAATGTTATCAAATGAATAATTTTATTTGTAAGAGCATCAGTACATTTTAATGTCAGATAAATCAAATACTCTGCTTAATTCAAAATGTTGTACATGGAGGATTTCTCCTCTCCTCTCGAACTTGCATGTGAAGATAAAAGGAACACTTTATCTCATTCATTTTAGCTTGAGCTCAGGACAATCTAGACACCCAAAGACTTTTGTTTTTGTCCTATTTAATAATCAAGCTATTATCATTAATAGGTCCCATATGTGATGCTTAATGACGTTGTTTTAATCAAACCAACAGTATTTTGTTAAAGTGTTAAAGCAAAGGAATCAGTTTTATGATAAAATGCTGACATCTGAAACTAACACTTTATCTTTCTGACAAACTAATCTTTTGACCCCCTTTCAACATGTTGATGTCATCCTCACATCAACTTATGATGCCATTCGGCCAATCAGAAAGAACACATTTTCTGGGTCACGTCTCAGTTAAAACCTTCACATCTTACTTTCTCTGAAAGTCTGCTGGAGTAAGCCTCAAACTATGGTCTTCTCCAAAGAACTGATGATCGTCTAGTCACACGCTAAGGACACGTCATTCAGTTAAAAGATTTATAACATGCCTGTTATAAATCTATTTCAAGCCGTGAAAAGCTCTCTTTTATTGACATTCCTTTAAGGAACGTCTTATCTTGGAAACACCACCAGGAGCTGCCGTTACTTTCGGTTCGAGTCAAGGCGCACGTCTGGAGACGCTGAGAATGGTAAACGAACTGACCAAACTGGACCGAGGGAGACTGACCATCTTCACGAGGTAACAAGTCGTCAAATGCTTTGCCAAGGGTACCAACGTGTAGCTTTAATCGGCCGGAGAACTGCCATGTTTCTGGTTAAAACACATCAAGATAACTCCCTGACTCTTAACTTTTCTTCCTCCATAAATTTCTCCTCCTAAATCTTTCCCTCTCTATCTAAGCTGGAAACTATTTTAAGCTGAAATGCCCACAGACTAAATATGTTAACATCCAATATTTATGTCTGTTGTGTTAAATTTAAGTTTGCTGACGTATTAATTTGAAAGAAAGTGAAATCATGTCAATCAAGTGTAATGGTGTTAATTTAGTTGATTTATTTTAAATAAATGATAGTGTCTCTTTGACATATCAAACTAAGTTAACGTCTTTGTCACTTAATGGCTTTGTGTATTTATCCATCATAAAGATCACAGAAATATTGGGTAAACTGAAAAAGAACAGAATCCGTGAATTTACTATTCAATCTGAATAAGTAAATTAATTAAGGATAAAGAGGTCAGTATTAATATTGACCTCCTCATAATTCTTACATCTGGTGGCCTTCGTACGTGGTTCTGAAAGTTTATTGATTTCTGTGGTTTCTCATGAACTGTAACGTCATGTTTGCATAAGTGGATCCAAGTTTTAAACTCTGAGGATAATGATTTTGGCTGGAAGTGTTCAAGACAGGCAGATTCTGCATGTTTTTATCATTTGAAGCTGAGAGATTGTTATTGTTCAACTCCTTAACACGCTGTTGGAAGCTTTTAGGTGAGGTTTTTGTAAGCCCGTGGTCTGTGTTCTGGTCCTGTTCGGTCCAGTTCACACAGACTCCTGTACAAAGCTTTGTTTGACCGCCGAGTCAAAAGCCTGAAAGCTACTTTAACATCTACAAGATTGCTGTGTGTGGTATTTTTGCAAGTTAGCGCAGGTCGAAAAAGCATATTACTGTAGAACGTGTCGGCTGGGTTCTGTCAGACCCGTTTCCTGCTCCATTGAAAAGTGGACCGGAACCGACCTTGAAGTGGCTCCGAGCGAGTCCGTGTTTGTTCTGCAGCTGAAGTGCTGGGTTACTGAATGTAGCTAAGTCGTGCCTGTTTTAATTGTGATTGCCACGTTTCAGAATTTTGGGAAGTTAACTTATAGCGTTTGAGTTGTTTAAGAGTCTGGAGTTGCGTGCTAGGCTAACGTTACATGGACGTGTCCTACACGTTGTTTATGAGCTGTGATTGGATGAACGAGAGCTGTGAGCTGTCAATCACTCTTGTGGCGAACGCTGATTCGCTGTTGTGTGCTGTCAATCACTCTTGTGGCGAACGCTGATTCGCTGTTGTGAGCTGTCAATCACGTCGCACGCCGTTGCGACCAGCCCACTTTGTCGTCATTTCCGGTACTTCATTGGTCGAAGGTTAGAAAACTACATTTACCATGGTTGCTTGGGAAAAGGACTACAAGCACTGTGATTGATTGGTTGACGTCACGTATCTGTGTAGCGAGCTCCGCCTCGCTCAGCACAGCAGAGCTGGTGACGCGCTGCGTCGACCCGCCTATTTGTGTCGTCATTTCCTGGTGCACTTTGAGTGACGAACAGTCACGTTCACAAAAAACATCATAAAAAGTCAGCATTTTATGGTGAGTTACCAGCTTTTAATTTTGTTCTGTACACAAACAATAGCTCCTGTTTATTTTAAATAAAATATTTAGAATAACAGAGGTACGGACAAACATTTTTGCTTATTTTAAATACAAAGAATTTAAAATAACAAACAAAAGTACAGTTTTCACTCCAGATAACTAAAAAATTTTTCCTTTCTCTTCCTTTCTCTGACACATCATCTTCCACAGTTGTCCTGTGCACATTTAAACTTTCCTGTTTATTTCAAATAGTGAAAAGTTTAGAATAACGAATACAGAACATCTTTTATTTTGATTTTCACTGAAAATCCAGATAAAAGATGGCAGGCACAGAGGGTGAGACCCCTGACACCTCTGATACAGGGCAGCCTGTGCCACCTCAAGGCCACGACCCGACCAAAGCAGATTGGATCGAATGTGCCTTATTTTCACTCACAGGGCCCATCACAAACTACCATGAAGAGACACAGTTGATGGAGGAAGCAGATGTGGACAGTGCATTAAAAACTGTAACAGCTGGAACCACAACGGCTGAAAAGAAAGCAGACAGAGATAAACGTTTGGCTAAATTAAGCCTTCTGTTAAAGGCCAAGCTAGACTTTGAAACTGCTGTACGCCGGGCTGTCTCTACATCATGTTTAACAGCACAAATGGAGGTTGCCGCTTTACAGCAGGAGGTAAAGAGTTTAACACAGTCGAGTATTGGCAGCGCTGAACAAACGCGTAGTCTCTACGAAGAATGCAGAGTGTTAAAAAGGGATTTTGACCAATCACAAGATGATTTGGAAAAATGTGTGGTGGAGAAGGATACGTATTACCATCAATACAAGTCGCTTCAGGCGGATTGTGGGGAGGCACGAGACGCGCTGGAAAAATGCACGGACACCCTGGAATCATTATCACTACGGTACACAAGGCTGCAAGAAGATTATAGAAAATCACAAGAACAGCACATGATGTTACAACGTGAAAATGATGGGTTAAAAGTCCAACTGAATAGTTGTAAAATAGAGCGTGCATCAGCAATGAACAAACTCTTTGAAGAAGAGAGAAAATGTTTGGGTCTCATGAGTAAACACCTTGAGAACTCACCGCCTCCGCTGCCCCCTCCCATACCTGATGACCTACTCCCTCCTCCACCGCCCCCGCCCATGCCAGATGCACTACTCCCTCCAACACCACCGCGCCGTCCCTTAGGGCCTCTAAAACCGACAATCCCACCGGATGAGCCGGTGGGTGGATCTGATAATAACCCACAAATACCTCTATCAATGGCTGAACTACGGAATATGGCGAAAAGCATTCAAACCTTCGCCCCTGGCCCAATGGGCTCACACGAAACCAAGATCTATCTCGAGGACCTTGATTTCCAGCTTCAACGTTTCCCAGAAGCTACAGATGATGATAGAATCTGTCTGTTAAGGTTAACATCGGACAGGACGGTGCATGCTTTTATGAAGCGTCAACGAGAAGCAGTGATGAAAGACTACAGTCTTCTCTGTGCTGCGCTGATAAAGGAGTTTTCTCCTTGCACGGGGCCCGATGGCATCATAACAGCAGCTAACATCAAGCAAGGTAGGAATGAACACCCAAGGTCATATTATGACCGAATATTCCGTGCCTATTTCGGGGACAGATGCGAACCTGAAATGGAGGAGGAGGTAGGGTTTAAGTATATTTTCAGCCAAAACCTCTGCCCTGACATAAGAGAGAAAGTACATGTCAGCGCAAACTATAAACGGAGGTCCATCGAAGACATAAGAGAGTGCGCGATAGATGTTTTTACAGGTCGCTCACCAAACAAGACACCCTTTGAAGTGTGTCCTGGTGAAAAGGTCAAATACCAATCGCTAGACCTTGAAGGAGCAAGAGCGCCAGCTCACTCTTTTAAGGAAGCCGAGAATAAGCAAAATTTCCAACCTGACAGACCGCAAAATGAAGGTGTCCGCTGGAACAAAGACCAAAAGGGGTCCAGAGACCCCAAGTGGTACAGGCCGCATCAAGAGGAAGAGCCCCATCAAAAAAGGAAGGCTTTCCAAAAGAAAAAGAAATATGGGTCCCAAGGAGACTCATATGAAAGAGGGTGGTCCCAGAGAGGACCCCCGAGCAATGCGCCAGCTCCTGCACCTCAAACTGAACAGTCTGGGGCGAGGAAAAACCCACAGAAGTTCCAGAAAAAAGGCCCTAAACCTCTGTCTTCAGAAGAGATGGAGAACATACGTCGGTTGTTAGAAAGTTTGAAAAAAACAAACAAGGAAAACAAACCTGGTGTGATGTGTAGCACTATCATTGATAGTGACTCAGAACACACAAATAACAGCAATGCCACGATTGCTGACAGTCACCAAGATACTGATGGTCAGGATGCTGACAATCAGGGTATAGACAGTCAACAAGATGTTGACTGTAAACATGACGTCATTGTTACAGAGTCCGAGAGCCCCTCATCAGAAAAAGGGGGGGAAAGCGCACTCACCAAAGACAATGACTCGTCACAGACCGATCACTCAGACCCATGTGTGACTGCACTACCAATACAGGTGAATGAAATTCACACAGACAATGGTAGACGTAACAAACGTCGAAAAAAACCTGATAGGTTCCTGTGTAACATTATCAGGAAGGGGCCCGCTAAGAAGGCTTACCTGTCAATCACTTTAGAAGGGGTCCTCACAGAAGAGGCCCTCCTGGATGGTGGGGCTGACATAACCATTATGTCTCCCACACTGTTGAAGGAGCTAAGGATAGCCGCTAGCGGGGTTGACAGGGAAATACCCCTCAAAGAATGTGCTGTAGTACTACAGGGACTCTCAGAGACGAGTACAACCCTTACAGCTATAGCCATGGTTCATATGCAGATTGGTGAAATGACGCTATACCACCCGGTACACGTGTCCACCGTTGACTCATTCCCATTTTTGGTGGGCCAAGACTTTATAAACCGCTTTGACGCGATTATAGATTATGGCGATCAAACAATGTGGACCAGAGTGAGCCAACCACTGCCGATCGATATGCCTACACATGGTGACACTGACTGTTTTACAGCAGGTACCGCGGAAGGCACAAAGGGGTCCTCCAACGAGAGCACAATCCCGGTAAGTGAACCTTCAGCAACAGGTGAGGCAGAAAAGGCCCAACAAGAGAGCCTCCTCTGCGAGCTGAAACAGTCAGCACTCACTGAACACTACCTACCGCAGGTAGTCAAAGGTGTTGAGATCCAAGGATCCCACACCGATGATGCTGTTTTGTCTCCTTGGACGGAGAAATCAGCGATCAGCCAAGCTTTCTATGGAACCTTGGTTAAAAAACAGTTGGGTCTAGAAATGAACAAAAAGGCTTTCCGCTTTTCGTTGGACCCCAACGATAAACAGGTAATGACCGCAAAAGGGATCATTGACCTGAAACTGATCTGGAACCAACGAGAACTGGATCACCCGTTCCTCGTGGTCCCGAACTTACCACATGCAACCTACATAGGCTCCGACATTTTGGTAAGGTTAGGTGTCCGAGTGGACATCAACAACAATGTACTGTGGTCACTAGACACAGCCACAAAGGACTCTCCTGTGCTAACAACAGAGAACCTTAAGGCTGGACAGACCATTCCAGAGGTCTGTCAGATTGCTAACAGCCATAACACTGCGGTACCACCTCAGGTTATGAACATGCCGGTGATGATTCACATCATGAAAGGACAAGCTATTAGCACAAAACTGGCATACTTTCAACCATCTCCTATGTTTTTCAACTTAGGACTGTCCATGGAGGCCACATTCCAAGTGACCCTCGACTGCAGAACCACGACTGTTGCTGTGTGCAACACAAGCACAGAAGAGGTACTGATCCCAAAAAACACACAGCTAGGATGGTTGATCTCCACTGATTTTCATGATTTTGAGCTAAGCATTCCATTTCTGGGAGGACTCCCAGAGAACTTGATCCCATATCAACACACGGGGCAAGTCTTGTTCACGAAACCAACACAGGCCATAGCTCTTTTCTCCCCCACTGAGTCCGACCAGGACACTGTCCGCAGGTTCGGTTTCAACAAAGGAGACAGTCTATGCCCCCAAACTTACAGTGCACTACCTGTTGACAGGTTTTACGACACTGAAGGGGACTCACTGGAGCTCCCCAAAGAACAAGAATCCCTCTCAGTTGCTTCACAGATTGAACAGGTGGTCGCCCAAGCCGACGCCCTGAAAACTGATGAAGAAAGGGACAAACTTCGCAAAGTTCTTTTAACGTATGAGAAATCATTCTCAGCTGACTCGATGGATTGTGGGTTGACCACGCTCCACACAGTGAGCATCCCAACCCCGCCTAATGCTCCCCCTGCATTTGTCAGACAGTACAAGATTCCTCTGGCAGCACATCAACCTATCAGAGAAATCATTAATGACCTGTTAGAAAAAGGTATCATCCGATACTGTAACAGCACTTACTCTGCGCCTTTATGGCCGGTGTTAAAACCTAATGGTAAGTGGAGACTCACTATAGACTACAGAAAGCTAAACAAACAAGTTCCCTTATCCAGATGGCCTATGACGCAACTCCAACAGGAACTGCCCAAGGTCACCAATGGTAAGTACTTCTCGACTCTCGACGTCGCCTCTGGTTTTTGGACCATCCCTGTGCGCGCCGAGGACCAGTACAAACTAGCTTTCACTTTTGGTGGCCGTCAGTACACCTTTAACAGGTGTCCCTTTGGCTACGCTAACTCACCTGCAGAGTTCAACATTTTCTTGAACAAAGCATGTCCAGACGCCCACGAGCGTGGGACACTGATCTACGTGGACGATGTCCTTTTGAGGCAGCCAACACTGGACTCACATTTGGCTGAGATCGACCACGTTCTGAATCAGCTGACAACTGCTGGTGCTAAAATATCACTGTCAAAATGCCAATGGTGCAGAACCAAAGTGGACTACGTTGGCCTACTTGTAGGTCCTGACGGAGTACAACCACAGCTGACTCGCACCCAAGGCCTCGACAATCTCAAAGTCCCCACCAATCTCAAAGAACTACAAAGTTTTCTGGGCGTGTGTAACTACTCGAACCAATTCATCGAGAACTATGCGGACCTTGCGAAACCACTGACTGAACTCCTTAAAAAAGACGTACCATTTGTTTGGACTGACAAACAGCAACAGGCAATGGACGCTCTTATAAACAGGATCAAGTCAGCCCCTTGTTTAGTCTACCCAGACTACAACAAAGAGTTTTACTTGGAAGTGGGCTTCTCAGCTCACTGCATAAGTGCGGGTCTGTACCAGATACACGACAGAGACAAACGTGTGGTAGCCTACGCCAGCAAAACGATGGCAGGCCCCGAGTTGAGATTCTCAGACTGTGAGAAAGCTTTACTGACCACAGTGTGGGCAGTTAAACATTTCTCCAGCTACATTGGTGGACAGAAAATCATTGTGGAAACACAACACCAGCCAGTGACCTTTCTTAACAGTGAACGCATCAGAGATGGTGTGGTGACAAACTCACGTGTTGCAACGTGGCTCATGGCGCTTCAAAGTTTTAACCTAGACATACGTTATGGTCAAAACAAGAAGTCTCATCTGGGGACGGACTTGGCAATCTGCCAGAAGTGTACACAAGATGTACCAGCCACCCAGCCGCCGGTTGAGGAAAAAACCCCAGTAACTGAAGACCCGAATCACCACTTCTTTGATGACAATATCTGCAAAGATATGACAACATTGTACGTGGATGGATCTTCATTCCTCCGCGACAAAATCTGTAGGGCAGGTGTTGGAGGAGTTCTCCTCCAAGACCATGAACAGATAACTTTCAGCTACAAATTAGGCTCTCAGACTTCTCAGTATGCTGAGATTGCAGGAATCCTAATAGCTCTCCAGATGGTAGTAGAACGCTCCATCAAGACGCTAGTCATCTGCACTGACTCTAACTATGCTCGTTTGAGTTTCGCTTGTCACCTCGCTGTGTGGAAACAGAACGGTTTCCTAACAAGCGACAGAAAAGTGGTCAAACACAAAGAGCTTTTCATAGCGTGTGATCACTTGGTGACATCACATGACTTACAGATCTACTGGAAGAAAGTTCCGGGGCATTCTAGAGTCCCAGGCGATGACAAGCATTACAATGACATTGCAGATTCCTTAGCCAAAGAAGGAGCCGACGAAGGTCCTCTATGGTCCTTCGACCCCTCCTGGTTAATCGAGACTCTGCCAACACAACCTTCAGTCAGAGTTATGGCAGTCACACGTGCACAGGCCGCAACCAGACCTGCTGACAACGCAGTCTCTGTACGACCCGCACTGACTGACCCAGACATCATCCAACTACAAAAGTCGGATCCTGCTATCAACTCCATGATACTGTACCTGACTGATCCGAACAAAAATAGTCCGTCTAAAGACGACCTGGATTCCGATCCAGACCTTAAGGTCCTTTATCAGCTGCGCAAACAGCTAAAACTAATCAAGGGCATCTTAACTTTCGCTCATGGACCAACGTCCTCACCTGTGTTCGTGGTTCCCCATGACCAAAGGGGGGTGATGTTAGTTCATGCCCATGATCTCCCGTCCGCAGGACACAAAGGAGATAAAGCCACGCTGACGGCATTAAAACAAATTGCCTATTGGCCTGGAATGAAAAAGGATGTCAAGGACTACATTGAAGGGTGCGTGGTCTGTGGCCAGTTTCAGCCAACCAGACCACTTCACAGAGCACCACTGCAAAGCAGAGGCATTGCATTCCCATGGTCTGACCTCCAGATCGACTGGGTTGGACCACTCACTAAGAGCTCTAGAGGAAATAAATATTTTCTCACGGTAACCTGTGCATTCACCAAATGGGTAGAATGCCTACCAGCTCCTAACGACACAGCACAAACCACTGCTATGTTGTTAATGAATCATATATTCTCAAGGTTTGGACTTCCCCTTAGGGTGAACTCAGACCAAGGTACACACTTCACAGGTGAAGTGATGAAAGAACTGTGGAAGACGCTAGGCGTCAAGGCCAACTTTCATGTCGGCTACCACCCACAGGCTTCAGGCCAAGTAGAGAGAGCAAACAGAACTGTGGTGAGTATTTTGAAGAAATACGTGGCTGCAAACCACAAGGACTGGGACGTGAAACTCCCTCTGGTCCTCATGGCCATAAGAGCCACTCCACACACATCAACTGGCATCTCTCCCTTCGAGATGATGACCGGTCGACAAATGACTCTCCCTCTACACCTGTTGTACCAACCAGGCGACGCCGCCATGGCGACAGCCTACACCACACAACAATACATGAAAGATTTGAATGTACACCTCAGAAACACTTTTGCTTTCGCCCAGAAAAACCTGGAAAAATCCGCTGAAGGACGTAAGGCGTACTACGACCAAAAGGCCTCTCACAATGAACTCCAAGTGGGAGACAGAGTCTGGTACTATACGTTCGCCCCAGCAACTGGGAAAGGAGGGTCCGAGACCGGAACTCTCGCCCGCAAACTAATGCCCAGGTGGACTGGACCTCATCTGATAACAGACAAAGTGTCCTCAGTCGTCTACGAAATCAAAATCAGCAAAGGCAGCAAAGAGCCAATTGCTAAATGGGTACATCGAAATCAGATCAAACCTTACAAGGCGTTCAATGACTCCACAAAAGACAAAGATCTCACAAACTCACCGACTTCATGGGAAAATAAGGTCGTCCAAACACAAGATAGTAAATAAACTAATCAGGTTTAAACTACCGTATTTTCCACCCTATAAGTCGCATTGTCCAATTTGAACTTAGAAACGCTAAGCCTAAAACCCACAACAAAAAACTAACCTTAACAACCGTTTAAATCCACGAGATTTAATTTGACCTCAGTCATAAAGTTGAGACCTGTTTTTCTTGTGTGTTGCACTTTGGAATCTGACGACAAGAGTGTGTCGAAGCAGTGAAACGTTGTTTCCTTGTTGTTTAGTCATTACTGTTGTCATTAGTTGAGATATTGTTTGGTTCTGAACACTCCCAGCCAAAAAGGTTTTGTATTAACATTGGTTAATGAATGATATGGATTTAACTATGCCAACATGCAGTTCGTTTTGTTAAATCTCAATCGTCGAAGAGTCAATGTAGTTTAAAGCTACTCAAGGTACCATAAACTACTATTGACCTCACAATTTCTAAATTGAACCGATTCGATCGTTTCTATTCTAGATTGTCTATTCATTTTGATGAGTCTCGCCATAGACTTCAAAATTTATTAGGAATACCAAATCCTACGTCGTTCGTCTAAAAGACAACAGACATTTAGATCAAACTATATTTCATTTTATGTTAGTTTAACCTAAACTAAGTAATGAATGGAGGAATAGTTTGGAATTAGAGGCCTTCGTTACAGAAGCCCTCCAAAATTCTATAGGTACAGATCCCTATACCTAATTTATAGATTTGATCCACCCCTTAATTGGTAATTGTAGCTGATCTAAACCATGATAGCTTACATACCAGGTGCATATAGGTAAGGCTTAATGTAAAATCCCAATCATAAGCCCACCTTAAAAACCACATAAATGCATGACACATAGAACCAGAGTGGCACGGACTGGAAACCAACCAGCCTCCAACCATCGATGTGGGGACCTGCAGCTCCAACGCTTGGTCTTCAACCTTCATCCAAGGGCCGCCTCCTCTGCGTCAAATCGAGGGATCCCCTCTACATGCTGATTATGAAAACAATTGTTGCTGATCATTCAACAAAACTAATCGTTGGGGATTTACTGCTGTGGAATTACCGCTGTGGATTATAAGACTTTGCTTTCCAAGGGATCACAGACTTTGTTTTCCAAGAGTTAACAGACTTTGTTTTCCAAAGGATTAAAAGCTTTTCGCAATGGGATTACCTACGAACAGTATGGAATTTCCAAAAACTTTATGGGATTATAATTTTTGATTTTTTTTTTTCCACTTGCTGGATTACTTCAAGATCAAAGACAGTTCAAGGTTTCCTTTCGTGTTGGACCCCATCCCCAAGGACTGGCGATGGCTTCCAAAAGGGGGGAGATGTAGTGGACCTACCCAGGGTCAAATTAAGGTTTTTGAACTGTCCAGTGATGACCTTTACTGACCTCTCAGTAAAGCAAGACATTTACTACAAAATTATTCATTTAGCTATAATCTGATAACATAGTCACCAATAAGAGACTATTTCTATCTTTGATTTTAGGCTGATGTGATCAAAAGAATAAC
>JBBPBX010036789.1:12153-24934 GCA_038048925.1 Garcialebias charrua | reverse complement strand
CAAATTTTAAACAACCATATCAGTGAGTTTAGAATTGCCCACAGATGACGCACAACAAATCTGGAGCAGATCAAATGGTCTATCGTTGACATGTAACAGTTTGAATTATCTGGGGGGCGCACTGCAGTCAAAAATTAAATAGCAATAGAAAAGGGTATAGAAGTGCTCACTGATGATGTACAATAAATGTGGTGCATATCGGATGATATCTCTCTGATCTGTAACTGCTGGAATAATGTAGGGGTAGCACTGGAGTTAAATTTTAAACAACCACACCAATATGTTTAGAAGTGCCCACAGATGATGCACAATAAATCTGGAACAGATCAGATGATCTATCAATGAGATAAAACAGTTTGAATAATGTAGGGGGCGCATTGGAATCATATGTTAAACCACAATATCAATGTGTGTAGAAGTGCTCAATGATGAAGCACAATAAATCTCGTCCAGATTGGATGATGTATCAGTGAGATATAACTGTAGTAGTAATATAGGGGGTGCTATGGAGGGTATTGGCCACTTATCATGGATGCCTGTTCATGTGGTGGATAATGATCGATCGTAGCGATTTTGGTGCACCTCAGTTTAAATCTTTGGAATTTAGAGCCAAACGTATGGCGACAGCGCCACATCTGAGATTGTCACGTTGCCACGCCCACATCCTCCAGCGAAAACTGATTGTAATTTAAAGTAAGTCAGACCAACTTATATGTCTTGTAACACAGGATCATCCTGATTAGTTCACGGGTGTCAGAGAGGGAGCATTCCAAGTTAAACAAAGTGACTTCCTGTTCTGAGGGGACGTGGCTTCGATGACGTCAGAACATGACCACAAAGGATCGTTGGGCATCCAACAGGGATGACTCATGCCAAGTTTGGTGCATTTTGGTCTTTCAATGTGAAAGTTATAGCGTTTGGAAATTTAGGGCATGAAACGCCAATTTGTGGCCTGGTCACGCCCCTTTAACATAAACGAAAATGCAAGCTTTTGATAACTTTTACTCCCCAATGTGTTACGGGCATTTTAAAGGTGCCGTCGGCAGTTTCTGGAGAACGCTGGGACTTAGAAATATTTTCAACAGGGAAAAGCATTCTGCTCCCTCCCCCTCAGAGCCATCCTGAGGGGGAGCCACAGTGGTCTGCTGAACTTGAGATCTGCTCCGCCCCCTGCTGCATGTCCGCTCGGAGCCGCTTCAATATTCTGTGTTTATATGTTAATAAAACGTTCTAAAAAAATAAAATAAAACCATGAAGCGCTAGTCCAGCACACCAGAAGACCAGGAAATCTTCAGAGCCTCGGGCAGCCACGTTGAACCCTACTTTAATTCGCTCGTGACAACTGCACTTCCTCATTCATTGCAGTCGGCAGAGGGAGCGGTACAGAGCGGTGAATGAAGCGATTATTTGACTTTTGAAAAAAAAAAAAAAGTCCTGATCAGGGATTAAGAAGGGGAATTTAATACATTTGTGTCACATACAAAACAGTCCTGCATCGCTTTCCAATCCTTTGAACGAGAACGTGCGCGGCACTGGGGCTGGGACAGGTGGGGGCGTGGGTTGGGGCGTGAGAAGCTCTGTTGAGGACAACTGGAACGCAGCTTTATTGGCTGAATAAAAACTCTGTTTTTATTGGCTGGAAAACGGCGGGTCACTTTTTCTTTTTAGAAATGCTTATTTACCACCTGGAGAAGCAAGGGGACAAATTTTTTTTTCTTCAGAGATTACCTAGCTAACATCAGTCTGTCAGGAGATGTGGCAAAGTGAAGAAATATGTTTATAAAAAATGTTACATACAGCTCCTTTAACCAAGTCTGAAGGCAATCCTTCAAAATCCCTAGGAGGAGTTTGTTAAAATCCCTAATTAGAAATGCCGAAAAATTACCCTTTGACCCAAAATGGCCAACTTCCTGTTTGTTTTGGCCCAGGGCTCCAAGATACTTTTTTTTAGGTCCTGAGAAGATAAAGATGTTCACAGAGTTTCAGAATTATCGGTCAAAAAATGGCTTGGGGATGAGGTTTTTAAATATTCTAGGGTGCACCATGGAGGCTATAGACCAATTATCATGGACTCCAGTTAAAGGGGTGGATAACGATCAATTATACTGATTTTGGTACACCTCAGATTAAATCTGTGGAATTTAGAGCCGAACGTATGGCAACGGTGTTACGTCTTACTTCGCCACGTCGCCACATCCACTTGCTCCACCCGAAACGGTCAGAGTTGGAAAGCAAGTTACACCAACAATTCTTCTATCACTGGGTACACTATCATGCTGATTATTTCACAGGGGTCAGATTGGGACCTTTCAACGTAAAACTTTACACTTCCTGTCGTCAGGGGTCATGGCTTAAGTGATGTCATGAATTGACCATTCAGTCTTGCAGGGGACCGGATGTGGATCAACCACTGAAGGTTTGATGTATTCGACTGTTTTCTTGTAGGTGCTATTAGCATTTTGTTTTTCATGGCAAGATGTCCAACTTTGAGGTCTGGCCCTGCCCCTTCAACATGCTTCGAAATGAACCGTTTTGAACACTTTTGGTCCCACATGCCTTATGAAGAAACTGGCCAAGTTTTGAATCTATTGAGCGAATCCCTTGGAGGAGTTCATTAAAATGCGGCAGCTGTAAATCGCCAAAAAGGTGTGAAAATTTGGACAGCATTCCAAAATGGCTGCCTTGCTATTTATCGTACAACGTTGGAGCCAGAGAGTTTTCTGTGCATCTTAGTTAATCGGACACGTGTACCAAATTTCATGCTTCCACGACAAACTAAGGCCAATGCGGAGGGTATTTTGAAAATTTCTAGGTGGCGCTCTTGAGACAGTTCTGTTGCGATTTTTGCCACGCCCCCAAAATACGTAAATTTTCACCAGTCCTGATGTGGCTGCAAATTTGGTAAGTTTTGGGATATGTAAAGGCCTCCAAAAGGCCAATTCATTTGGTGGATAAAATTGTAGGTCGGGCCTGAACAAAGCGATTACAATAGGCCTTCGAAGCAATTACAATAGGCCTTTGCAGCGCATTGCTGCTCGGGTCTAATTACAGCTACAAGCAGCATTGAGGCCCTCGCCGCAAAGCGTCGCTCCGGCCTTACGGCGACCACGGGAGCTCCAGCTAGTCCGCCCAGTCTCCATTGCAAACGCTTTCATGCCTATCCTACGTTGGCCAGGGAGCGCATTTGCCAAATCTTCGACATCACTGGCGACCGCTTGAGCTCCAGCAACCCCTCCCAGTCGCAAACGTGAACACTCTCATGTGGTTTCAGTCTTATGTCTTACATAGGGCGAAGTTGGAAGAGTCACCCGATAATCGACAGTTTCTTCTCTGAGTGGGTGGGGCTTAAGTGATGTCATGAATCAACAATACCAATGTGTTTAGAAGTGTTCACTGATTAATCACTGACATATACTGTAACTGTTGGAATAATCTAGGTGGCGCACTGGAGTCATAAGTGAAACAACCATACCATATGCACGTATACAAGTCAAGTCAAGACAACTTTATTGGTAGAGCACACTTAAAACAGAAACTGTTATCAAATTGCTTAGCAACAACAACAATGGGAGTAAAATGAATTTAAAAAATACCAAACACTAATAATTATTCTGAAGAATTAATAAAATCATTTAAAACATCGAAGCACAGAACAAAAAAAACTAACAAAAAAAACTAACCAAAACACTAAATCAACTCACACTG
Source organism: Garcialebias charrua (assembly GCA_038048925.1). Lineage (NCBI taxonomy): Eukaryota > Metazoa > Chordata > Actinopteri > Cyprinodontiformes > Rivulidae > Garcialebias > Garcialebias charrua. The sequence continues at coordinate 21,229 of JBBPBX010036789.1, read as the reverse complement.
TAAGAAATGCCTGCGAGAACAGATGAGTTTTTAGCAGAGAGTTGAACGGAGGAAGGCAGGTGGCCTGTCTGATGTTGGGGGCAGGTTGTTCCAGAGTTTGGGGCCCATGACTGAAAATGCCCGATCTCCTCTGTGCTTCAGTCTTGTTTTAGGAACAGCCAAAAGCAGCTGATCGGATGATCTCAGGGCCCGGGAGGGAGCGTATGGTTCCAGTAGCTCAGAGAGATAAAGGGGTGCAAGGCCATTTAGGCATTTGAAGGTCAACAGAAGAATCTTAACGACTATTCTGGACCGCACAGAGAGCCAGTAAAGGGAGGACAGAACTGGTGTGATGTGTTCAGACCTGCGAGTTCCGGTTAAGAGTCGAGCAGCGGCATTCTGGACAAGCTGGAGACGTGAGATGGAGGCCTGGCTGACCCCAGCATATATTGCATTACAATAGTCCAAACGGGTCATGATAAAGGCATGGAACAGCTTCTCAAGGTCAGGTCTGGACAACACTGGCTTGAGCGTAACTACCTGTCTTAGTTGGAAGAAGCTTTTTTACAGAACAGAATTGATTTGTTTGTCAAACTTGAAATCAGAGTCTAAAACCATCCCGAGATTTTTACCAGACTGCTTAAGATATGGCTGAAGAGAGTCCATGTTGACACGATCAGAAGCAGCAGTTGAGCTAGGGATAAAGACAATGACTTCAGTCTTCTCATCATTGAAACTTGAAAAATTTGAACCCATCCAGGCCTTAATGTCATCCAGACATTTTAACAGAGGTAGAATGGAGCGAGCACTTTTCATTCAACCTTTATTTAGTCAGGTAAATCTTATTGAGCCTCATAGGCTCATTTACGAAAGCGACCTGCTAAAACTAAAGAACGATGAACAGCAATGGTAGAATTTCCTTAAACAATAAACAATAAACAATAGAAAACGAAAGAGAGAAAAAAAACAAAAGAGAAATACATTTTTTTTAACAAAGTATCAAAAAACTAGCAAAACATTATAAGGTAGACGTATAAAATCAAAGACAGGAACAAATCTGCATTGGTTTTTGCCAGGATTCCAACAGATTCTGAAAACCATTTAGAGAAGTCAGTCACTTGCTAGTTTCACAGGCAGGTAGATCTGACAGTCATCAGCATAACAGAGGAATGAAAGACCATGTTTCCTCAGGATGGACCCCAGTGGGAGCAAATAGAGTGAGAAAAGAAGGGGTCCAATAATTGAACCCTATGGGACCCCGCAAGAAAGAGGCAATGAGGCAGATACATTATTACCAACCTTGACACAAAAGCTCCTGCCACTCAGGTATGAGCAGAGCCAATCTAATGCAGCACCTGTAATCCCAACCCACTGCTCCAGCCGTGATATAAGGATACTGTGGTCAACAGTATCAAAAGCAGCAGTAAGGTCCAGGAGCACAAGTACCACAAACTGACCAGAATCATTTGATACCATAATATCGTTACAAACCCTCACTAATGCTTTTTCAGTGCTGTGGAGTTGCTAAAAACCAGACTGAAAAATCTTGAAAATTCTGTTCTCATTCAAAAACTTATTTAATTGAATAAAAACTACAAGTGTTCACTGATAACGCACAGAAAATCTGTTGCAGATTGGATGATGTTTCACTGATATCTAACTGTTGTAATAATCTAGGGGGCGCACTGGAGTCATATGAATACAGTATTGCTCATTGTTCTTGGTGTCTCCCCCCTCTGCAGAATGTCTACGTCACTATGTGCTTATCTGTGCGAGGTGTTTTTTAATATTATAATTTTTTTTCTCAGGTATGAAGAAAGATTTTAATAGGAATTTTTTCGCCTCCATTTCCTAATGTGTAAATTCATTACTTTTTTGTCTGTCTAAGGAGATCTCACTTGTAAATGAGTCTTCGAGGTTCAATGTGACTTATCTGTCTAAATAAAGGTTGAATGAATATGTTAAACCACAATACTAATGTGTGTAAAAGTGCTCACTAATCAAGCACATTAATTCCGGCACATATCAGATCTTTACTGAGATGTAACTGTTGAAATAATGTAGGGTGCACACTAGAGTCAAAAGCTAAACAACAATACCAATGTGTCTAGAAGCGCTCACTGATGATACACAATAAATCTGGTGCAGATCGGATGATGCATCACTGAGATAAAACTTTAGGAATAATATAGGGGGTACTATGGAGGCTATTGGCCACTTATCATGGATTCCTGTTCAAGGGTGGATAATGATAAATCATAAGGATTTTGGTGTACCTCTGTTGAAATCTGTTGAATTTAGAGCCAAACGTATGGTGACGGCATCACTTGTGAATTTGTCACGCTGCCACGCCCACATCCTCAATCGAAAACTGTTTGTATTTTCAAGTAAGTCAGACCATCTTGTTATATGTCTTCTAACATAGGATCATCCTGATTAGGTCAAGGTTGTCAGAGAGGGAGCATTCTAAGTCCAAAAAAGTGACTTCCTATTCTGAGGGGGTAGGACTTTGATGACATCAGAATATGACCACAGAAGATTGTTGGGCATCCAACAGGGTTCACATGCCAAACTTTGTGCATGTTGGTCTTTCAATGTGAAAGTTATGGTGTTTTGAAATTTATGGCGTGAAATACAATTTTGAATCCTGGCCACGCCCCTTTAGCATGTACTAAAACACACGCTTTAAGTAACTTTTACTCCCCAATGTGTTAAGGGCACATTAACCAAGTTTGAAGACAATCCATCAAAATCACTAGGAGGAGTTCGTTAAAATTTGCCATTTGAAATGCCCAAAAATGACCCTTTGACCCAGAATGTTCAACATCCTGTTGAGTTTGGACCAGGGCTCCAAGAGTCTTTTTCATGTGTCCTGAGAAGATACAGATGTTCACTAAGTTTCAGAAATATCAGTCAAAAGTTGGCTTGGGCCTTAAGTTTTAAAATATTCTAGGGGCGCTGTGGAGGCTATTGTCCACTTATTATGTATTCCTGTTCAAGGGGTGGATAATGATCGATCATGCTGATTTTGGTGCACCTCGGTTCAAATTTGTGGAATTTAGAGCCAAACGTATGGCGACAGCGTTATGTTTTACTTCCCCACATCGCCACGCCTACATGCACCATACAAAACTGTCAGTGTTGGAAGGCAAGTTACACCAACATGTCTTCGGTCACTGGATACACTATCATGCTGATAAGGTAACAGAGGTCAGATAGGGGCCATTCAACATAAAATTCTACACTTCCTGTTGTAAGTGGGTGTGGCTTAAGTGATGTCTTGCTTGACCATTCAGTCTTGTAGGGGACCAGATGTGGGTCAATCACTGAAGGTTTGATGTCTCAGAAAGTTTTCGTGTAGGTGCTATTAGCGTTTTGTTTTTCATGGTGAGATGTCGAGGCTAGCCTGTATAAATAAAGGTTGAATGAATGAATGTCAAATTTTGAGGTCTAGCCCTGCCGCTTCAGCATGCTCCGAAACTAACCGTTTAGATAACTTTTTGTCCCCCATGCCTTATGGTAAATGGTAAATGGAGCTTATTTATATAGCGCTTTCCAACCCCTTGTGAGGAGCCCCAAAGCGCTTTACAATACCAGCCATCCACCCATTCATTCAGACATTCATACACCGGTAGTGGTAGCCTGCCTTGCAAGGCGCCATCCAGACCTACCGGGAGCAACTCGGTGTTAAGTGTCTTGCCCAGGGACACAACGACACATGGTGGGCGGACGCGGGATTCGAACCTCCAACCTTCCGATTGGGGGTCGAGTGCCATTACCACTACACCACGGCCGCCATATGAACAAAACGACCAAGTTTGAAACCGATTGATCGAATTCCCTAGGAGGAGTTCGTTCAAATGCGGAGGCTGTAAACCGCCAAAAAGGTGTGAAAATTGGAATGGCGTTCCAAAATGGCCACCTTCCTGTTTATCGTACAATGTTGGTGCCAGAGGGTTTTCGGTGCATCTTGAGGATTTGGACAAGTACACCAAAATTCATACTTCTACGTCAAACTAAGGTTAATGCGGAGGATAATTAAAAAATTTCCATGTAGCACTCTTGAGCTGTTTCTGTTGCGATTTTTGTCACCCCCTTAAAATACATAAACTTTCACCAGTCCTGATGCGTCCGCTGAATTTGGTGAGTTTTGGGATATTATAAAGCTCCCAAAAGGCCAATTCATTTGGCGGAAATTTTCCAGCCCGGGCCTGAAACACAATGATTACAATAGGACGTTGCAGCGCTTCCGTGCTCTGGCCTAAAAATTGACTTCCTGTACTGAGGGGGTGATGCTTTGATGACATCAGAACAGGATCACAGATGATCGTCTGGCATCCAACAGGGATGACTCGTGCCAAGTTTGGTGCATTTTTGGGTTTCAATGTGAAAGTTATAGCATTTGGAAATTTACGGCATGAAGCGGAACATTAAGGCCTGGCCACGTCTCTTTAACATAAACGAAAACACAAGCTTTTGATAACTTTTACTCCCCAATGTGTTGAGGGCATATTAACCAAGTTTCAAGGCAATCCTTCAAAATCGCTAGGAGGAGTTTGTTAAAATTCGCAATTAGAAATGCTCAAAAATGACCCTTTGACCCAAAATGGCAGAATTTCTGTTAGTTTTGGACCAGGGCTTCAAGAGACTTTTTCATAGGTCCTGAGAAAATACAGTACAGATGTTCACAGAGTTTCAGAATTATCGTTGAAAAACTGTCTTGGGGCTGAGGTTTTAAAATAACCTAGGGTGCGCTGTGGAGACTATTGGCCAATTATCACGGGTTCCTGTTCCAGGCAGTGCTTTAAGTGGAAAAAAATAAGTGCCGGTACCCTCCCTAATGTCATAATAATATGCATACCTGCAAACTCAGAAGGGATGAAAAAGGTGACAAACGTTGCGCCAACCCCCCCCCCCCCCGAAAGATTTTGTAATTTTTTAACATGCTTCAGGTAAAAGTCATTTACTAACCTGATTTAATGAGGACATAAATAGGAAAGATTGTGTCAACCAAAAAATCAACAACCAACAACAGCAGCAAGTCAAATACAGCAGAACATTTTGCTAACAATGCGCTGCTCCGAGTCAACAGATGCATTTAAAAACTTAAGACTTATCTCTTCAGACAGGCTTTTGGTTAATTTTGTACATTGATTTTAGAGTTTGTTATGTTTTACCTTTTTGTATAGTACTTCTGTGATTTTATGATTTTATTTTTCCTTTTGTAAAGCACTATGTGACTCTCATGTCTGTGAAATGTGCTATATAAATAAAACTTACTTACTAACAGTAAAAACTCATTTCTTAAATATGCTGGTGAAGATGTTTTGCCAGAAATTTTGAATAAAGTAGATGCCATTTCCTGCATTCTGGTGTATTTTAACAAGTTGTTAAACATCTATGTTTACCTACATGTAAACATGATTCACTAACTATTTTAGAGACATCTAACAAAATAAAGTCAGGTCCTGTGGACAGATTAAAAAATTGTTTAAATTATTATTGATCATGAATCAGGATATTTTAGAGACACCTCATTCAACTAGTTCATATAGACATCATCCTGTTTTTAAACTCACTCCTGTGGCTAAGATAATTAAATTCATGTGACACTTTATCACAGTGGCTTTAGGGGTGCAACTGACTTTTATTTTGTTAATTTTTATTTAGTTTTATTTGTAACACACTCCCTCGCGTTCTGTTGAACCTCCGCAGCGCGACTCGCACTGCAGTTTTTTTTTTTTATACAGATTTGGCTGTCGTCTCCTCTCCCTGTCTATCCTGAGGTTGAAAATGTTTTATTGTCGAGAAGATGCCTTGCTGTGTCTTGAAATCCAGTCAGGGGGAAATGATGCATAATCTGCCACGGGTCTTTCAAGTGGAGAAGACGAAAATAAGTTCCGGAACGCACCTTACTCTTAAAAAAAGTCCCGGTACTCTCAGGGTTAAATTTTAGAAGTGGCGGAACTGAGTTCCGGTGAGTTCCGGCCCACTTAAAGCACTGGTTCCAGGGATGTGGTTCCAGGGATGTGTGATGATCGATCATACTGATTTTGGTGCACCTCGGTTCAAATCTGTGGAATTTAGAGCCAAACGTATGGCGATGGCATTACGTCTTACTTCGCCACGTCGCAACGCCCACATGCTCCACCCAAAACTGTCAGTGTTGGAAAGCAAGTTACACCAACATGACTTCGGTCACTGGACACTATCATGCTGATTAGGTAACAGGGGTCAGATAGGGACCGTTCAACGCAAAACTTTATACTTCCTGTTGTTTTCTTAAGTGATATCATGATTTGACATTCAGTCTGGCAGGGGACTAGATGTTGATCAATCACTGAAGGCTTGATGTCTCAGACAGTTTTTGTTTAGGAGCTATTAGCGTTTCGTTTTCATGGCGAGATGTCAAACATTGAGGTCTGGCCCCACCCTTCAGCATGCGCCGAAACGACCTGTTTAGATAACTTTTCATACCCCATGCCTTTTGAACAAAATGGCTAAGCTTGAACCTGATTGAGCAAAATCCCTAGGGGGAGTTCATTCAAATGCGGAGGCTGTAAACTGCCAAAAAGGTGTGAAATTTGGGATGGCATTCCCAAATGGCCACCTTCCTGTTTATCGTACAACGTTGGTGCCAGAGGGTTTTCTGTACATCTTCGGGAATTGGACAAGTATACCAAATTTCATGCTTCTACGTCAAACTAAGGTTCATGCGAAGGATAATTTTAAAATTTCCTGGTGTGCTCTTGAGCCGTTTCTGTTGTGATTTTTGCCGGCAAAAATCGCAACAGAAACGGCTTTAGAGAGTCCTCTAAAAGATGTTTCCAAAGTGCTCAATGTCAAATTCCATCAAATCACTGGAGGTCAAAAGTCATATTTCTCAAGAGCTGTTCATCCCTGATCCACACACTTTCCGGTGCAGAGAGAAAAAAAAAAAAACTTTTGTGTTGGCTAAAGTTTGTGGCCTGCTATCAGAGCTCTAACTGACCAGTTGCTAGAAGCAATCTGGTCTCTCCTGGTTGGATCAAAAGCCACCCAGCCAAAGTCTAAAGATCCTATCTGAGCACAATGTGCTGATGACACAGAGAAAGTGACAAGCTGTCAGTCAAATGCTCAACTGACACATGGATCTGTTTACTTTGTACTGATCCAACGGGCAGATAAAAGCCCAAGAGCTTATTACTGATCTACAGAAGGTAGCCGAGGTTAACAGCCTCAACAACTGTGTTGAAATTACAGTAAATAATACTAATAATAATGTGTATGTATTTAAAGATTCATTCAGGAAATGTAAGGGTAAAACTGACCACCTAACAGTTAAAAATTATAGCTTCATTCTGATTTGATAATTCTTTGCAAACTAATGATTCTAAATCTGAAAACTGGAAAGTCTAAAATGTAACTTTCTGCAAACATTACACATATTTTTATTTGTTAATACAGGAAAATTTTAAACAGTTTACAAAATAAAACCTTTATACAACTACATAATGCTGTTCTGCCTCAGTAAAACAATCAAATCTTCCCAGAACAAATAATCTGCTTTTGTGACTAAATGTTGAAGAGGCAGGCACGTGATTTCATTGATGGGGGAAAGGCGATGCCCTTGTAGGTAATAGGGTTAATTAGGTGTGTTTCTGAGGGATTCAAAATGCAAAGATGCTTACTGAATCAGAAAATCCATCTGGGTAAAGTAGGAGGTGTAATATTTCCCCCCAACTGCAAAGACAACAGGGTGGCTGTGGCTGAGTGGTTAGAGCAGTCGTCCTCCAATGCAAGAGTTGGGGGTTCGAATCCACCAGCAGTCACATACCAAAGTGTCCCTGGGCATGACACTTAACCCCTCATTGCCTCCAATGTGTGCTCCATTGGTGTATGAATGTGATCTAAAGCAATGATTAGTTTGATTTGTTCGATTAACTTTGTAGAGATCTAGTAGAGTGCTGTATGAATGGGTAAATGAGGCACAGATTGTAGTGTAAAGTGCTTTGAGCGTCTTCATAAGATAGAAAGGTGCTATATACATGTACACGTAAGTTCAGCCCATTCATCTGCGATGAAGGAACATTTCTTGTCCCCTTCTTTCATTGAACCAGAGCAAAAAGTGAAGGGCTCAATCAAAGTGTGCAGTAAATATTTAGAGGCTGCTCTTTAAATGATTTTATTAAAGGTAAACTTGTGTTCAAGGGCTTTATCTTGACACTTCTAGTTCCATCTCAGAAAGCCCATCTGTCAACAGAAAAGTTACAACAGCTATCATGTACACGATATGCACATTGACTCCTAAACCTACCCACCATAAATCCCCCCACAAGGGGGCTTCAGAGGAGCATGAGGAAGAGCAAATTGTCATAAAACATCTAACCTCAGGTTTGTGTGGAAAGGGTTAACATGACATATGTGGTCTGATCACACATACCGAAACATGTGCACAAGAGCAGGTCAGAAATATACCCCCCCACACACACACACACACACACACACACACACACACACACACCTCTTTCCCCACAACCATGCACAGCAAAAGGCCTCTAGGAGGCCTTTTGTTGATAAACAGCAAAATCGGAATCCCAGATGTAGTTTGAGAAAGTGGAGAGCAAATCCCATGTCATATGTAGCACGTGCGGTATCGGGTTAAAGTCCACTGTTAGCCTTGGGAAGTCCTGGTGAAGGCATTAGTGTACTAATAGCATCACAACCCAGCGTGCTGGTGCACTCTAGCTTGGAGTAACATTCATCCCAGGAGCTGATTATTGTCTGTTAATACACAGCTCAGACTACCACACCCTGCAACTTAAGCCCCAAAATAACTACACACTTAACCTTTTCAGCACCGAACATGTGCATTTCATCTAGAAGATAAAGGAAATGATGGTATCAATATTTTGAGGGAGGTCAGTCATGGTCACTTATAGTTTAAATGAATGGCTCAAAACCCAGTTTGAATTAAACAAGCAGCTCAGTCTGTTAGTGAAACAGGAAACAAACAAGTGTTGCTTGGAAACTGTAATGTTCTTCCATCACTGTTTTCAGTTATTAATATGAGAGGGTGAGCGTCTGTTCTGTTGAGTGTTACTGTAACTAGACACCC
>JBBPBX010036789.1:0-12128 GCA_038048925.1 Garcialebias charrua | reverse complement strand
CTCCAGATTGAGCCAGATTGTTAGGGGATTACGAGGGGGTGGCTGCAGCTCAGAGCCGGGGCTTTATGTGAGTGGAGATGGTAACTGATTTAGCATGTGCTGGAACAGTACACCATCTCTTTGACCCTGGGTGTCTCCCCTGCCCCCTGCTGCGGTCCTCACACTCCTTGTCTGCTAATCGATCTGTTTGGCACCCCTTTTGCATTGTGGATGTGTGCACGTACGGCTGTGTGTCTGGTTAGCAGATGGTTGGCTATGTCGTTTTGCCTGCCTTGCTTCGTGCGTGTTACGGAGAACTCTTTGTAGCTTTGGGGCTCCGGTCTGAAAGACATTAGCGCTGTCCGTCAGAGATTAATTCTCGGCTTCCTCCAGTTCGGGCGTATAGTGGCCCTCCACTGTCCTGGCCTCTGCCTTGTGTCACATGCCGACAGGGGCCATGAAGGTAATGTGATATCAGCGTGCTAAAGATGATAAGAAAATTGCCTTTGATGAGCCAAAGAACGACCAGCAACTTTTACACTTGACCTTGCCTTTTTAGTCAGGGTCTAAAAAGTTTTTTTTCTGCTTCTTCCAATAATTTGTTTAATGCTGCCTATATGAAAAAACCTCTGTCAGACACAAAGCTGAAATGTCCTCTACCTAAATGTCAGCACCCCAAAACAGGCCCCATTCATCAAAGCATCAGACAATAACTCGGTACACGGCAATTTGGCTTTACAAGATTGTAACTATGACCACAGTTAAGACAAACAAAGTCATCTGCACGTAAATAGGTTCAGCAACTCCAGAGTTCTGCCAGATGTTGGCTGGGGGTTGATGTTCGGCCACAAGCTCTCTTAATGCTGCAACTTTACAAAACATTACAATAGGGTTATGTTTTACTATTTTTAAGAAATAGCACTGGAAATATGAATAAGTTTAAGAGAAAACTGTATTGGTATTATTGTCTTCTTGAAAAACTGATATTTGGACAATGAACAGAGTCCAACTTATCTCCAATGATCCAAGGCTGGGGCACCCACACTTTCTCAACCTTTGAGCTACTTTTAAAATGGCCAAGTCAAAGTGATCTACCTACTATAAAGACCCCTTTACACGAGAACAACCTCTGGAAACGTTAGTGTTTTTCAATGTTTTTTGGGCATAATATACAAAAAATGAGCAGATTTACACAAAACCGCTACAGTTTCCATGTCAGTTGGGTTGCCAAATAACAAATTATGAACTATAGTACTGGGGCTTTAAAATGATAGTACATGTACATGTAGTTGACCTGACCTGAGTAAAGATATTCTAAGATAAGGTGTGTGTTGTGTTTGATAAACATGTGCACGGAAAAGGAGGGGGTAAATAAGGCAATTTACATTTATCTGGCAACCCTGATGCTATGGAATACCAAGATGCTCAAAATGAAATAAATAAATAAATAAATAAATAAAGCATTATGAAATAAGACAAATTGGCATATTTATTTCATAACTGTTTTTTATGATGGCTTATTTATTTCATAATGCCACTTTTCAGCAGAATGATTTCAGCTGTCAATCAACGTCAGTGGGTTGGACCTGCACGTCCACTGGCTGAGACTTCACGTCATCCATTAATTTTCCTGTTGACATTCAAAACTAGCTGTCAGCAAACTGGTTGATCCACTGTGAGAGGGTGCTATTTATAAGACTGAGCTGAATACAGCACCTCAGACTGAGGAAGTCTTTCGGACGAAAGACGAAACGTTTCTACTTTTTTGTTTTGTTTTGCTTTGTTTTTTTTTTAATATCCAGTGGACCAGACTTAGCTTTTTTTTTTTTGGATTTTTCTACCTAGATTATTAAGCATCCATCAGGGTAGCTGTTCACATGATCAAGGAGGACCATCAGCTTAAAGCCCCCCGTATAGCTCTGCGTACATCCATACGCAGCTGTACGCACGTACTACGCAGAGGTACAAGCGTACTCCCGCAGGGCATGTACGCGCAAAGCTCAAATTTTACGACCGCGTACGCAAACGCATTGTTGCACAATAAACTGCCCGGCGCCGGACTGTTTTGTATGCGACACAAATGTATTAAATTCCCCTTCTTCATCCCTGATCTGGCCTTTTCTTTTGTTTTTTTGCCAAAAGGCAAGTGATCTCTTCCTCCTCCGTTGACTCCATGACTGAAATGATGAGAAATGAACGAATTTGTCACGAGCGAATTAAACTCGGGTCCAGCGTGGCTGCAGGAGGTTCTGGAGATTTCCTGGTGTGCTGGTCTGATGTGTGGGCTGCAGGACCAGCGCTCCCTGTTTTTATTTTTTTATTTTTAGAACTTTTTATTAACAAATAAACACAGAACACCACTGCGGCTGGAGTTGCCAGCTCTCGTCTTTTTTTACCCCGACCTGTCAATCAATTCAGTAGGCGTGTCAGCAAATGACCAATCAGCTACCTCAATTTGTCCCGTAGGTAAACGCTCTGTGCTGCAGCTGCTCAAATGACGTCAAGAATTTGGTGCGAAAACGCGAGAATGTACGCGAGAACGTACACTGGGTTGTGGGGCTGATCAGTCTACTTACAGCACGCGCGTATGGACACGCGTACGGACACGCATACGGACGTACGCAGAGCTATACTGGAGCCTTATGCCTGGTACCCACTGCCCCGGTGTCGGGCGGCTGAAGCGGCCGGTTTACATTCAAAGTCTATGAGGAGACGCGTGGAGTCACGGCAAACCGGGAAGCGGCGCGATTCGAGTGATCGAAGCGGCGCGGCGGCAGCCTGCAGTTCCTTTTCCACGCACGCGCGCGTCCAAATCAACCTAGGCGTCGAACTGCCAACGCCAGAAAATTCGATCTCTGGTGGCTCGACGCGTCCAGCAAACAGTCGGGAGAGCCTCTGCTATCTGATTACACAACCACAACGGGACTTTTTTTGGACTTTTTAAACTTACCGGATCGAGCCTCCATGAATTGGAACCAAACTCCGGTAAGAAACGTGGCATTTTTACAGTTGCTGCTGACAGGCTGCTGTTCTCTCCAGTGTACATGTAGATCACCCCAAACATAAAAAAAACGTTTTAATCTCATCAAAGACCATCGGAGGTGCAGTTAACACAACAACTGAACCCGGAAAACGAGCTACACCCCCTCCCTCTGCCACCCCCTAGTGTGCGTCATCAGACGGTCTTCAGTGGCTCAGTGGGACCGTGACAAGCGGCCAAAAGGGGACGGCAGGCGCATTTCGAGTTGTGCAGTGGGGACCAGGCATAAACAATGGATTTTTAGCACCCTGATGGCCACTTGCTATTCACAGGGGGCTGAGTGATACTAGCAATAACAGTAGATGTGAAGGCTCTGTCAGTGGGTATGAAGGTCCAACCTACTGATGTTAACTGACAGCTGAAGTCATTCTGCTGAAAAGTGTCATTAAGAAATAAATAAATAAATAAGCTATCATGGAAACCACAATTATGAAATAAAAGAATAAAAATGAATTTTTTTCTTATTTCATAAGGTTTTATTTATTTATTTAATTTTGAGCATTTTGGTGTCCCATATAATGCAGGGCTCAGTTGCATTCATTGTACATCCAGCACCTGCATGATAATAGTTACGTCAGAACTGGTGAATACACTAACGTCTCTTTGGACCCTGGATTTTATATGTTTTATATGTTTATATGTTTTATTTGTTTTGCTCTACATGGTGAAAAAGGGTGAGCAGCACGGAAATACTCTGCTCTCTGCCTTTTATTATAACTGTTGTTAGAGCAGAAAAACTTTGGACTGCAGCTGCCTGTACTGCACATGTGCCACTTTGCACTTGGAGCATTTCACTCCTCCGTTGGGGATTCCCTAAAGAATCTCAACTCTGAGACCTGGATTCCGAAACCTTTGGGGTCAGAGAGCAGTGTTTTCCCTAGATAACCATGGCGGGGCGCTCATCTCGTCCATGATTTTTGTCTTGTCAGGGGGTGGCAGCATGCTGTTTGTATCGACAGTTTTTGGCGGGGGGAGGGGATGCCAAAATGAGGGATCAGCATGGGAGAAGTGGCTTCCTTTAGCTTTTTAGCTAGCGCACCTGTATATCGAGCTGCTAGCCTAGCATTACAGTGTCAGTGCCAACAGGTGAAGGGGTGGTTCGGTAGACAGGGTTCTCGGTTGACGAGGCAGGGCGCCCCGCTTATATAATGATAGGAGACACAGAGAATGAGGGCTGTTGTCATGTAAATGAATGGCTGAACATTTTAAGTTGTGTAAACAGGGCCTCAGACTGGCTGCCCTGTCTGTCAATCAAGAGACAAATTTCAAAGTGAGGATGGATGATTGGCTGACGCCTATTTTTTAATGCCATGCAATCTAAATTTTAAATCTGTGTTCCTCTTTTATGATTGTCTATTTTTGTCATTGTTGTCCACTGTTGTCATCACTTTTTGTTAAAAGCAGGTCTCACTTGTAAATGAGTCATCGAGGCTCAATGGGATTAACCTGTAGAAATAAAGGTTGAATGAATTAATCTACCCATACTACTTTCGCAATTGACTGGTAGATCGCAACTGATGTATTGGGCACCCCTGATTTAAGGTTATCATGGATACAATTTGCTGTCTATCCAGAGTCAAAACCAAACTTGCAGAAGCTGCATTTAGCTTTTATGCATCAAATATCTGGAACAAATTCCTCTTCAAGTTCTTTTAAAACATGGCTAAAGATTGTCCTGTTCAATGCTGCCTTTGACTAAAGAAAATATATATTTGTTTGCTATGTTTTACATTCCTTTGTCTTTTATTCCAATTAAAGATTAAAGATTAAATTGTTTATGTAAAGCACTTTGAGCTGCCCTATTGCTGAAAGAAATAAAGCCACCTAGTCTTCCTTTATCTCATGAAACCATACCGGATCGATCGATGCCCGGGTTAACTACGACCGCCATCGGTGCTGTTGACAAACAGGGTGCCGGTGGAAATTGTGCTACTGTTAGTCGAAGACCCTGAGGAGGGAAACATATCAGGAAACATAAGGAGAAGAGGAAAGTGAAGAATGTAGGACTGAGGGTTGCAACTCTAAATGTGGGGACAATGACAGGCAAAGGTAGAGAGCTGGCTGACATGATGCAGAGAAGAAAGGTAGATGTTTTATGTGTCCAAGAGACCAAGTGGAAGGGCAGCAAGGCCCGCAGCATTGGAGCAGGGTTCAAACTGTTTTACCATGGTGTGGATAGAAAGAGAAATGGAGTAGGGGTGGTCCTGAAGGAGGAGTTGGCAAAGAATGTAGTAGAGGTGAAGAGAGTGTCAGATAGGGTGATGTGCCTGAAGGTAGAAGTAGAAGGTCTGATGCTAAACATAGTCAGTGGTTATGCTCCACAGGTTGGATGTGATGGGGAGGAGAAAGATAAATTTTGGAAAGATTTGGATGAAGTGATAGAGAGTATTCCCAGGGAGGAAAGAGTGGTGATTGGAGCAGACCTGAATGGACATGTTGGTGAAGGAAACAGAGGGGATGAGGAAGTGATGGGTAGGTTTGGTGTCAAGGAAAGAAACCAGGAAGGACAGATGGTGGTGGATTTTGCCAAGAGAATGGAAATGGCTATAGTCAACACCTATTTCCAAAAGAGGGAGGAACATAGAGTGACCTATAAGAGTGGAGGAAGGAGTACACAGGTCGATTACATTCTGTGTAGAAGAGGAAACCTGAGGGAGATTGGAGACTGTAAGGTTGTGGCAGGGGAGAGCGTGGCCAGACAGCATCGGATGGTTGTGTGTAGAATGACTGTTGTTGTGAAGAAGAGAAAAATAGTAAAACCAGAGAAGAAGACCAAATGGTGGAAGCTAAAGAAGGAAGAATGTTGTGAGAAATTCAGAGATGAGCTGTTAAAGGCTCTGGATGGTAAGAAAGAGCTTCCAAATGACTGGGCTATTACAGTAACAGCAATTAGAGAGACAGGTAGGAAGGTACTTGGTGTGTCATCTGGACAGAGAATGGATGATAAGGAAAACTGGTGGTGGAATAGTGATGTGCAGGACGCTGTTCAAAGAAAGAGATTAGCCAAGAAGAAATATGACAGTGAGAGGACTGAAGAGAGGAGACAGGAATATAAAGAGATGGGACATAGAGCAAAGAGGGAAGTAGCCAAGGTAAAGCAGATGGCGTACAATGAGTTTTATGGGAGACTGGACACTAAAGAGGGCGAGAAAGACTTGTACCGATTGGCAAGACAGAGGGATCAGGCTGGATAGGATGTGCAGCAGATTAGGCTTATTAAATATAAGAATGGTAATGTTCTAACAAGTGAGGGGAGTGTGACAGGAAGATAGAAGGAGTACTTTGAGGAGCTAATGAATGAAGCGAATGAAAGAGAAACAAGAGTAGAAGTCATGGAAACTGTGGACCAGGAAGTGGGAAAGATCAGTGAGGGTGAAGTTCGGAAAGCTCTGAAAAGAATGAAGAAGGGGAAGGCAGTAGGACCTGATGACATACCAGTGGAGGTTTGGAAATGTCTTGGAGAGATGGCAGTGAGGTTTTTGACTCAAATATTCAATGGCATATTTGATGGTGAGAAAATGCCTGAGGAATGGAGAAGTGTACTGGTGCCCATTTTTAAGAACAAGGGTGATGTACAGAGTTGTAGCAACTACAGGGGAATTAAGTTGATGAGCCACACGATGAAGATCTGGGAGAGAGTTGTGGAAGCAAGACTTAGACAAGAGGTGACTATCTGTGAGCAGCAGTATGGTTTCATGCCAAGAAAGAGCACCACAGATGTCATCTTTGCTTTGAGAATGCTAATGGAGA
The DNA here is from genome assembly GCA_038048925.1 of Garcialebias charrua. Taxonomy (NCBI): domain Eukaryota; kingdom Metazoa; phylum Chordata; class Actinopteri; order Cyprinodontiformes; family Rivulidae; genus Garcialebias; species Garcialebias charrua. The sequence goes on along the minus strand of JBBPBX010036789.1, from coordinate 5,359 downwards.
AGTACAGAGAGGGTCAGAAAGAACTCCATTGTGTGTTTGTGGATTTAGAAAAAGCATATGAAAGGGTGCAGAGGGAGGAGGTGTGGTATTACATGAGGAAATCTGGAGTGGCAGAGAAGTATGTTAGACTGGTGACATGTATGAGGACAGTAGGCCAGTGGTGAGATGTGCTGTAGGGGTGACAGATAGCTTCAAGGTGGAGGTGGGATTGCATCAAGGATCGGCTGTGAGGATATGGCGCCATCTAGTGGGCACCTTTTGTTTGTTCTCCATGTTTACTCAGTTTAGTTTCTTGTCAGTCATCTGCTAGTTTTATTTAGTTTCCCTTGCTCCAGTTTTTGTTGTAGGTTTGCATGTTTTAGTTTATTCAGGTTCCCTGCTCCAGTTTAGTTGTTCATGTCACAGTCTATTTATGTTACAGGTTTTAGGTAGTTCTCTGGCTCCAGGATGGCTTCCCTAATGTTACTCCAATCAGTCTATTATTTCCACCTGTGTCTCTTGCCCTGTCTGTGTATATATACTCTGTCTGCCAGTCTGTTTTTGTCGCGTCGTCGTTAGGTCTTCCATGTCACGTCCCTCCCAGGTCTATGTAAGTTTTGCTGCCACGCAGCTCTTTGATTTTGTTTATTCACCATTAAAGTGTTTCTTTATATTTTCTGAGTCCGAGTCCCTGCTTGCACAATTGGGTTCTTACCTGCCTCTGGAGTAAACCCTGACAGTACGACGCGACCTCATTCAGAACCCAGCAAGCCGGGATCTCCTCAGAAAGATATAAGTCACGTTGCTCACCTTTTTTGTCCCGAGCCACAGATGGGGGAACCCGTGATCCATTACGGTGGGTTCCACTTGGAACCCGCTCGACCTCAAGTTTGCTGTCAGGCGATGGAAATCCTGCCCTCGCCTCTTCTGGTATTGGAGGAGGAATGGAGGGTCCAGCTCCAAGAAGACCGCCTGACGTCCTTCTCCACATCCGTCTCTTCAGCCCCACTCGTGGTTTCTGGCTGGACATCTGGTGAGGATGAGGACGATTTATGTTTGGTGCCTATTCCCCAGTCACGCCGCCGTCGGGGCGGCAAAAAGAGGACACAGAAGCGATCCGCCACTCCTCCGTGCCGACCGACTGTTCCTGCTGGGTCCGGCGAGACCACGCTTCCTGGAATCAGCGGCCCCAGTGTTGCTGTGGGAGCGGGTGACGTGACTCCGCCTCTCAGGAGTCAGGTGGAGGCAGAACTCAACGTCACATCCCCACATGGAATCTCTTCCACCCCAGGTCCTAACTCTAGCCACAACAGTGTTTACAGCTACCAGCCAGCCTTCTGCAGCAATCACTACCACAACCAGTCAGTCATCAGCAGGGGGCGCTGATCTGCTTTCATCGGCTGTTGCAGTTAAGGCTTCTCGCCACCGCAGAAAGAGGGGTAGACGTGGGTCTCAAGCCCCCTCTCTGCCCGACTCGCCAACTGCAGCGCCGACTGCAGAAGATGACTCCTCACCTGTTGCTGACTCGTTGGCTCTCAACGCTTCGGTTCCTGGTTCCGGTTCTTCAGCTCCTGGTTCCAGCTCTTCAGCTTCAGCTCCAGCGCCTGCAGACTCGACGGTGGTCTCCTCGCCTGCAGACTCGACGGTGGTCTCCTCGCCTGCAGACTCGACGGTGGTCTCCTCGCCTGCAGACTCGACGGTGGTCTCCTCGCCTGCAGACTCGACGGTGGTCTCCTCGCCTGCAGACTCGACGGTGGTCTCCTCGCCTGCAGACTCGACGGTGGTCTCCTCGCCTGCAGACTCGACGGTGGTCTCCTCGCCTGCAGACTCGACGGTGGTCTCCTCGCCTGCAGACTCGACGGTGGTCTCCTCGCCTGCAGACTCGACGGCCGTCCTGCCTACGTCTTCAGAGGGTCCCGACGCCTCCCACGGTTCCAGTCTCGGGAGGGTCCAGGAGGACTCCTCCCACGGTTCCAGTCTCGGGAGGGTCCAGGAGGACTCCTCCCACGGTTCCAGTCTCGGGAGGGTCCAGGAGGACTCCTCCCACGGTTCCAGTCTCGGGAGGGTCCAGGAGGACTCCTCCCACGGTTCCAGTCTCGGGAGGGTCCAGGAGGACGTCTCCCACGCTCCCTGCTGGCCAGTGGTCTTGCAGCCAGAGGGCGCTGCCCTGTCTCCGGCTCCTGAGGGCGCTGCCCTGTCTCCGGCTCCAAGGGACGCTGCTGCCCTGCTTCCAGCCTCAGAGGGTTCGGACGCCTCTACGTCCTCAGAGGGTCCGGACGCCTCTACGTCCTCAGAGGGTCCGGACGCCTCTACGTCCTCAGAGGGTCCGGACGCCTCTCAGTCCACGGAGGGTCCCGGCGCAACAGACGCCTCCACGTCCACGGAGGGTCCCGGCGCAACAGACGCCTCCACGTCCACGGAGGGTCCCGGCGCAACAGACGCCTCCACGTCCACGGAGGGTCCCGGCGCAACAGACGCCTCCACGTCACGGAGGGTCCCGGCGCAACAGACGCCTCCACGTCTACGGAGGGTCCCGGCGCAACAGACGCCTCCACGTCTACGGAGGGTCCCGGCGCAACAGACGCCTCCACGTCTACGGAGGGTCCGGGCGCCTTCCACGCATCCTATTCCGAGGGGGTCCTGGAGGACGCCCCTCCCGTATCTTGTTCCGAGGGGGTCCTGGAGGATACCCCTCACGTCTTCGGCTGCCCAGAGGTCATGCAGCCAGCTCCAGAGGGTCTTTCGACGTCGACTCCAGAGGGTCTCTCGTCTCCGTCTCCAGAGGGTCTCTCGTCTCCGTCTCCGAGGGTCTCTCGTCTCCAGAGGGTCTCTCGTCTCCGTCTCCAGAGGGTCTCTCGACGTCGTCTCCAGAGGGTCTCTCGACGTCGTCTCCAGAGGGTCTCTCGACGTCGTCTCCAGAGGGTCTCTCGACGTCGTCTCCAGAGGGTCTCTCGACGTCGTCTCCAGAGGGTCTCTCGACGTCGTCTCCAGAGGGTCTCTCGACGTCGTCTCCAGAGGGTCTCTCGACGTCGCCTCCAGAGGGTCTCTCGCCTCCAGAGGGTCTCTCGCCTCCAGAGGGTCTCTCGCCTCCAGAGGGTCTCTCGCCTCCAGAGGGTCCCAATGCCGCAGACGTCGCTTCGCTCGACATCGGGGATGTCGTAGCGCTCGACGTCTCGACGCTCGATATCGATGAAATCATCTCAATGCTCGAGGTCCTAACGCTCGACGTCTCGACGCCGCTCGAGGAGATCTCGACGCCGCTTGAGGAGATCTCGACGCCGCTCGAGGAGATCTCGACGCCGCTCGAGGAGGTCTCGACGCCGCTCGAGGTGGTCTCGACGCCGCTCGAGGTGGTCTCAACGCCGCTCGACTCCTCTTCTGACATCTCGTGGCTTTGCGCCACTGCGCCGCATGAGGGAGCTCCTGTTTTGGGTGGACCCTGGAGAGTCCTACCTTCGTCTACGACTGTCCTGGGGCCTCGTCGCCCACGGAGGCTCCTGTCTGACGGGCGGCACCCCGGCCGACCGCCTGACCGTCTCCTGCCTGACGGGCGACACCCCGGCCGACCGCCTGACCGTCTCCTGCCTGACGGGCGACACCCCGGCCGACCGCCTGACCGTCTCCTGCCTGACGGGCGACACCCCGGCCGACCGCCTGACCGTCTCCTGCCTGGAGGATGGGCCGCTGCCCGTCTGGACGTTATTGTGTTCTTGTTCTATGTTTAGCCCGTGTCTTGGTTTTTTGTCCTTGTCTGTTTGTGTTTGGGCCCGCCGTCCTTGCGGTTCCTCCTTCTGCCCGCCCGTGTCTTTTTGGGGGGGGTTCTTGGGGACGCCGGGGGGCGTCTTTGAGGGGGGGTACTGTGAGGATATGGCGCCATCTAGTGGGCACCTTTTGTTTGTTCTCCATGTTTACTCAGTTTAGTTTCTTGTCAGTCATCTGCTAGTTTTATTTAGTTTCCCTTGCTCCAGTTTTTGTTGTAGGTTTGCATGTTTTAGTTTATTCAGGTTCCCTGCTCCAGTTTAGTTGTTCATGTCACAGTCTATTTATGTTACAGGTTTTAGGTAGTTCTCTGGCTCCAGGATGGCTTCCCTAATGTTACTCCAATCAGTCTATTATTTCCACCTGTGTCTCTTGCCCTGTCTGTGTATATATACTCTGTCTGCCAGTCTGTTTTTGTCGCGTCGTCGTTAGGTCTTCCATGTCACGTCCCTCCCAGGTCTATGTAAGTTTTGCTGCCACGCAGCTCTTTGATTTTGTTTATTCACCATTAAAGTGTTTCTTTATATTTTCTGAGTCCGAGTCCCTGCTTGCACAATTGGGTTCTTACCTGCCTCTGGAGTAAACCCTGACATCGGCTTTGAGCCCCTTCTTGTTTGCTCTGGTGATGGACCAACTAACAGATGGGGTCAGGCAGGAATCCCCATGGACAGTGGTGAGACCAGCTATGTTGTATGGTCTGGAGACAGTGGCATTGACAAAAAAGACAAGAGAAAGAAGTGAAAGTGGCAGAAATGAAGATGCTGAGGTTCTCCTTAGGAGTGGTAAGTATGGATAAGATCAGGAATGAGATCATCAGAGGTACTGCACAGGTTGAACAACTGGGAGATAAAGTTAGGGAGGCCAGACTGAGATGGTTTGGACATGTCCAGAGGAGGGACAGTGGGTATATTGGTAGAAGGGTGTTAGAAATGCAGCTGCCAGGAAAAAGACAAAGAGGAAAGCCAAAGAGGAGACATATGGATGCAGATAGAGAGGACATGAAGGTAGTTGGAGTGAGGACAGAGGATGCAGAGGACAGAGTGAGGTGGAGGAGGATGACTCGCTGTGGCGACTCCTGAAGAGGGAAAAGCCGAAAGAAGAAGAATCTTCCTATAGCTTGTGTCACAGAGCAATCTTTGTTACTGTGTGAAACAGAAAATATATGATTTGTTGTTTGGCCAAGGTCATTCACATACTGTAAGTACACAAACATTTCAAAATGCACATGGCAGTAATTTCCTCATGTTCAAAAACTACATTTAGTGCACAACTGTATACCGTAACTTTCAGGTTACGAACAAATGAAGCAGAATTAATTCAAAGTGTGAGGAAAACCAGAATTCCCCTGCAGGTATAAAATCTTTTTGTTGTTGTTGTTGTTGTTGTTGTTGTTGCTAATAACCAAATCTAGGATTTGATGATAATTATTACCTGGTGGTCCAAAGTGGTGGAATTTCTACTCTTTAGTGTTTCTTTTTGAGTTTAACATGGACATTTTATGAAACAATGCTGCAATTGTATGTACATGTACAGTATTTGCATGTACTGTACATGTGCATATACCTGTACATGTATATGTGTGTATGGATGTATATATTTTATACTATGGTATATATTTATA
>JBBPBX010036788.1:0-26298 GCA_038048925.1 Garcialebias charrua | reverse complement strand
ATCAGACAAATCTGACACGATTATGCGATCGTGTTATGACATCTGTTGGTTTTGCCTTGTTGTTAATAATTGAACTCTCCACCTGCGTCAACAGGCTGTGAGGTGGTTCCTGATGTCAACGTCACAGACAAGAAGTTTGGCATCAAGCTCCTGCTCCCGGTTGCCGACGGGATGAATGAAGTCTACATCCGATGTGACAATGTAAAGCTCACCTCCACCTGAATGGTTAAAGGGATGTTTCAGATATTTTGGAGTGGGGTTAAGTGGAAATCTTCTGAATAATTAATATATTATTTGTTGTAGATAGCTCTTTCAATGACCTCAATGTAAAGAAATGTTTGTTTTTAATCAGGCTGATGAGCTAATGGCTTGTCCTAGTTTGGCCAAGTCCAAAGTGGATTGACGTCCTTTTAGGTGAGGTTAAAACCAAACTTTTAATTTGACATTAAACAGCTCTTCTGGCTAAATATTTTTATATTCTTGCTGGAAGTGTCTTAGTCTGAACTAAACATGCCATAGCTAGCTGCTGCTGCTTCTGTTTGAGCTTGCAAATAACCAGAGTGTTTTTTAAATAACTGTAATACTAAATTGACATCCTTCAGCTCATCAGTCTAGTGACAGTCCATATGTGTCAAACTCAAGGCCAAGGGGCCAAATGTGGCCCTCCTTAACATCTTATCTGGCCCCCAAGATGTTATTTTAAATGTAAAATACTTTTATCACTTTAATTTTTGTCAGTAATGTTTGATTATGATGTCAAAAATGCAACAAAAAACAGAAAATGAGATCAATCAAGCTCTTGTTAAGGAACCTGCAACCAAGAAAAGATGTTGGTATCTAACTTAAGTTAATGTAGATTCTGAAACCGGCCCTTCGTTTGAAAAATATTTAAATTTTGGCCCCCTTTTGTAAGTGGGTTTGACACCCCTGTTCTAGTCAGACTTAAACTCTGTTTCTTCAAACTAAGGTTGGTCGAACAGCTAGCTACAACAGGTAAGACAATGATTGTTTATAATCTTTGCCCTGAATCCAACAAGATCTGAGTTATCCCTTCAAGAACACTTTCCTGAGAATTATGGGTAGATTTTACAGTAAGTCCCTCATTGTGTGTGTGTTCCCCCCGGTGCAGGAAACGCAGTACGCCAAGTGGAAAGCTGCGTGTGTTCTCGCCTCCAAAGGCAAAACAATGGCCTACAGCTCCTATAAGACGGAAGTGAGGAACATCCTTGCCTTTTTGCAAATGAAAAGCCTGGCGCCACCTCCTGGACAGGCAGCTCCGGACCTTGATGCCATGGAAATGAACGCTGAATGTTTCGTTTCGCCTCGTTACGCCAAAAAGCAAAAGACTAAGCAGGTTTGTTTGAGACCCGCATGACTTCATCAACCGTAACGACTCTTCAGTCTATATAATGTTGCTAACTGTGCGTTTCATGGTCGCACCAAGCTGACAACTCGAATCCTGGAGGCCCATCATAACATAGCTCAACTGTCGCTAACGGAGGCCAAGATGCGCTTTATCCAAGCCTGGCAGTCCCTTCCAGAGTTTGGAATCAACTACTACATTGTCAGGTACAGTGCACGTGTTTGGATCAAATAAACATGCATCTGGTGACGTATTGGAGCGTCATATCTCCATTTTTATTTGCTTTTCAGATTCAGAGGAAGCAAAAAGGATGAAATTCTAGGGATTTCCTATAACCGGATGATTCGTATTGACATGTCTTCCGGTTTGCCCGTCACCACATGGAGGTTCGCCAACATGAAGCAGTGGAACGTCAACTGGGAAATAAGACAAGTGAGGGTTTGATTCTTATTCAGGGAAAAGTACATTGCATTATTAGTGAATCATTAATCTTGTGTATCTTAATTTCAGGTGACAATAGAGTTTGACCAGAATGTGACAATAGCCTTCTGCACGGTGAGCTGCGACTGCAAGGTGGTCCATGAGTTCATCGGTGGTTACATCTTCCTCTCTACACGATCCAAAGACCAGAATGAGACACTAGATGAAGAACTGTTTCATAAACTCACAGGAGGCCAAGAATGACTGAAGAAATATAAAACAGCCCATCTTGTGATGTATTTTGTGTTAATTTTTATCGAGTGAAAGTAAATCTTACAGGTGTCTCACTGACAGATACAAGTAACACCTTTTTGCTCACAGAACAATATCAGATTGTCTTTACATTGACATCACATTAATCCCAAGGCTGCAGGTTTGAGCCCAGGTTGCTTCAGGAAATTGTCCCATTTTTTTCATGTGAGTTTGTTTACTGTGGCAACCCCTGCAGAGGGAAGCAGCCAAAAGAATAACTTTCAACTGCCATTACATATGAAAATACCATTCTGCTGTTGTAAATATGTAGGTAAGGTTGGTTTGTCAAATTTAAGATGAACTAATATTTGTGAGAAGACACCTTTTTTTTTTTTACTTTTAATGACTTTTCCCTAATAAACTAAAACAAAAAAGAAATAATTTAATGACGTTTTCCATTGAATGATATATTTTACACATTTCATTAAGTTTCATAGTCATCTTAATCTTCAAATTAGGATGTGCTTTGCTTGATAAATAAATACACCGGTATATGAGATGCAGTATATGGGATGCATAAATAATAGGAGCCATACCCACCACTGACTACTGCTACACAACCAGACAGTGACGCCTCAGTGTGCACAGCTACTCTAAAGATGATTTAGTTGAATACATAAAAACTTTACAAAACTAGTGACTTAAACTTAGTTTTAAGGAGCTTATCTATTATTATTTAATCATAATGTCTCAGAAAGACCACAAAGTTCAGAAAAACCACAAAGTTTATGTAGAAAACTATGGGATAACATTGAAAATGTTTAAAAAATCAAACAGGAAACATGCACAAAACATGTTTCACATGTTATCATGTCATTTCAACATGAAATTCATGTGGATTTTCTGTAAGGTGTGCATATATAAATATTCACTGTGGCTATGCTGTTTATGTCATGCATATGTTAGTGAAGTTAGAACTTGTATGTTTTTAACAAAACTCCAACCGCTCCTAATTAAACCTGAGGCTAAGTTTAGACTAAGTGAACATATAAAGTCAAGTTTTTAAAACATACTGACTGATCGATGGATTGAATAAGTGTAGTTCAAAAAAATTAAAGGTTGCAGAAAAGTGGCACGGAAAATCCCCATTTAAGGTACAAATGGGATTTATGGAGTTAAAAAATCTGAATTAGTCATTTTGATGAGCAGAGAAAACTCTCCACAAGTTACAGATGGTCCAGAACTCAGCTGCCCGTGTCATCACTCAAACCTCCTACTATAACCACATCACTCCTGTCCTGCAGCAGCTCCACTGGCTCCCGGTTAAATCACGCATCATCTTCAAAATTCTACTCCTCACGTTCAAAGCTATCCACAACCTTGCCCCTCCTTATCTATCTGACCTCCTCCAAATCTCCATCCCATCACGCTCTCTCAGATCCTCCTCTTCGCTACATCTCCATGTACCCTCTGCCCGCCTCTCCACCATGGGGAGCAGGGCCTTCACCTGCTCTGCCCCTCACCTCTGGAACGCCCTACCGCCAGACCTTCGAAACACCACCTCCCTTTCTCTGTTCAAGACTGCCCTGAAAACCCATCTCTTTAGACTAGCTTATTACTAACTTTGCTAAATGTATTTTTATCTTCCATTTTATATCCTTTATGTATTTTATATTTCAATTTGTCGCTGATATCATCTTCCGGCTCTCGACAAAGCAAGTCGCATATCTTTTTGCTCCTTCCCTCCCTAAGTTTTTCCTCCTCCCTGCTTGCTTTTTGTCTCGTCTGACTCTTCAGCGCTCACTCGAACCAATTTGCGATGGATTTAATAAATTGGGCTGTTTCTTCAATAGATAAGATTTTTTCCACGAAGCGGACCGTGCCAGGAGAAGCTGTCTGTCCCTCTGACACACACGCGGTTGGATACATGATGGATTCGTGGGGACAGTGGCAGCCTATGTGTCTGACCGTCTTGACTGTCGAAGACGTGGAAGATTTGTGGATTATTGGTCTATTGGTGGCAGCTGCTCTGTTTTTTGGCGTCGGCGGAGCTGTCTGCTACCTGAAGCTGAGGAGGGCTTCGGCGGCTATCAGCGCGCTGGCGAAACTCCCTGATCAGCATGATTCTCTGATCCGAGCCGTGAGCTCCTCATCCCAGCTGTTGTACGAGCTCAAACGCACGTTGGGAGCGGCGGGGGACCACCGCGGACCTGCGGGGCGCTTTGGAACTCGTTTACAGCCGCCCGGGCTCAATCAGGGCACAGATGGGGGTTCATAGAACGGAACCTCATATGATTTGGAATTTTGGCCCTGAAACAGCATCTGGACTTGGAAGGCTGCAGTGAAAAGAACACTGTGGTCTGGATTGAAGATAAACAAAAGACTATCTAATCTGGTTTCTGCACACGTCCTTGAAAAGAAGACTGTTTGGAAACTATTCTCCTGGAGCGTAGAGCTGAAGAGACCTTGCTGACCTCCCCCCCCAGAGATCTCTGTGCGTGCCTCGGATAACGCCCAGCTGAACAACTGCTGAACTGTGTTCTCTGAAGTTACTCGCAGACTCTATATCTCCTTGCATGTCGTCAAAACTGCAACAATGTCTCGTGTGGTTGTGCTTATGCTGATAGAGTTTTTGGGACTTTATCATAGAGTGTCTTAAGACAATCTTTGATAGATTCTTTTTTTGAATATCACAAATGATACCTATTGTGTTTTTCCTTTTTCCATATCTGATTTGCTCTTCATCCAGGACGGATGAGAGACGGCCGCGCTGATGAACATGTCATGTGTTTTGAATTGCAGCAGCTTAACATTCTCTGCCCCTCCTCTGGATGACTGTGTTTACATTATCACGTTGTATTGGTGTGAACTGGTGCAATGTTAATAAAAAATCTCTTATCTCTTATCTCTCTTATAATGTTTGCTCTGTATTCACTGNTGTCCTTGGGTGTCCTGAAAGGCGCTTTTAAATAAAATGATGATTATTATTATTATTATTATTATTATTATTATTATTATTATTATTATTATTATTATTATTATAGAAAACAGTAATTCTGCTGCATCCTTGACCACAGGTCCTGGATGGTTCTTAACTTCTTGCAATTTTAACGTGGGTAAGATTGAGCTAACTATTATTGATTCAAACCCTTTCTAGGCTTGTGCTGTAAATCATTTGGGCTCCCTGTCATGACAAAACTCTGGGCGGTACTTGACAATAACCTCACATTGAACAAACATGCAATTCAATTATTTTCAACTTAGAAGCTTTACTAAGATTAGTACAATGTTATCCTGGAGCAATCTTAGACTGTGAGTCATGCTTTCATTTTTTCCTGCTTGAACTACAGTATTGCAATTCCCTATAAATGTTTCTAAGGCAACAAAGTTTACACATATTGCTGTTGGTCTGCAATGCAGCTTCCAGACTTTTCACTAGAACCAAAAAGGGAGAACACACAGTACTCCTTGTTAGTGTTTCTATATTTGATCCAGTGTGAAGGGCAAATATTATTTATTGATCTGCTTCCTGATACATTCAATATTGTTTTACCACATTTATAATCCTTTTATTGCTTTAAGATCACTGTGAATGAGTTGATATCACTGTTTGTGAAATGACGACGAATGTAGTGGCTAGAGATGCTTATCACTTCCCTCCAGTCAGAAACCTTGAGACTGTTAGCCGCCTGGGTTCGGTTCTGAAAAACACCAGGACAAGGCGAAGGGGAGAGGCAGGTCCTCATGAGTTTCATACTAAACCAATCTTCTCATTTCATGAAGTCAGAACGGGTCAGAACCTCAGACAGGACAAGGCATGACTAAGTTCTGTACTGTACTTGTGATGTGCAGACTTTCTGTGAATCTGACTGTTCTCCAAAGATTTCATAAATTTGATGAAAACCTCACATGATCGTTTGTGATTTTTTTTTTTCTACGACAGAAGTATATTTGTATGAATTGTTATTTTAGTTTTTAGTTTGGTTATATGGCAGCACGGTGGATCAGTTGGTACAGCTGTTGCCTCTCAGCAGCAAGTAGGTCACCGGATCAAATCCTGGCCTGGGGGACTTTCTGGGTGTAGTTTGTATGTTCTCTCCGTGCATGCGTGTGTTTTCTCTGGGTACTCCAGTTTCCTCCCACAGCCCAAAAACTTGCATGTTAGACTGATTGGTAACTCTAAACTGTCCCTAGGTGTGAGTGGTTGTTTGTCTCTGTGTCCCTGATGGACTTACAACCTGCCCAGGATGTCCCCCCGCCTCTCGTACAGTGACTGCAGGACATGGGGAACACCTGGAAAGGAAGAAGCGGGTAAAAGATAATGGATGAATGCATGTTTGTTTTTATTTATACTGCTACAGCGCTCACACTATTGTTTTTTTATGATAATAGTTTCTACATGTGTTTTTTGCAATCAAACAACATTTGTGTTACTTTAACCCTGCATAAACGTAGCAAAACTTTACATTTAAAAGAGTGGTGCACTGTGAATTTCAGTATTTGTCATTTTTATATTTTTTGTATTATCCATCCATCCATCCATTTTCTTCCGCTTATCCGGGGTCGGGTCGCGGGGGTAGCAGCCTAAGTAGGGAGGCCCAGACTTCCCTCTCCCCAGCCACTTGGAGCAGCTCCTCTGGGGGAATCCCAAGGCGTTCCCAGGCCAGCCGAGAAACATAGTCCCTCCAGCGTGTCCTGGGTCTTCCTCTGGGTCTCCTCCCGGTGGGACATGCCCGGAACACCTCACCAGGGAGGCGTCCAGGAGGCATCCTAACCAGATGCCCGAGCCACCTCAACTGGCTCCTCTCGATGTGGAGAAGCAGCGGCTCTACTCCGAGTCCCTCCCGGATGACTGAGCTTCTCACCCTATCTCTAAGGGAGAGTCCAGACACCCTGCGGAGAAAACTCATTTCAGCCGCTTGTATCCGAGATCTCGTTCTTTCGGTCACAACCCAAAGCTCATGACCATAGATGAGGGTGGGAACGTAGATCGATCGGTAAATTGAGAGCTTTGCCTTTTGACTCAGCTCTCTCTTCACCACGACAGACCGGTACAGCGCCCGCTTCACTGCGGATGCTGCACCTATCCGCCTATCGATCTCACGCTCCAGTTTTCCCTCATTCGTGAACAAGACCCCGAGATACTTAAACTCCTCCACTTGGGGCAGGACCTCCTCCCCGACCCGGAGAGGGCATGCTACCCTTTTCCGGCTCAAGACCATGGCCTCGGATTTGGAGGAACTGATCCTCATCCCGGCCGCATCACATTCAGCTGCAAACCGCTCCAGCGAAAGCTGTAGATCACGACCTGATGAAGCCAATAGGACCACATCATCTGCAAAAAACAGAGAAGCGATTCTAAGGTCACCAAAACGGATCCTCTCAACACCTTGGCTGCGCCTAGAAATTCTGTCCATAAAAGTTATGAACAGAATCGGTGACAAAGGGCAACCTTGGCGGAGTCCAACTCTCACTGGAAACGAGCCTGACTTACTGCCGGCAATGTGGACCAAGCTCTGACACCGGTCGTACAGGGACCTAACAGCCCATATCAAAGAGTCTGGTACCCCATACTCCCAGAGTACATCCCACAGGGTTCCCCGAGGGATGCTGTTGAACGCTTTCTCCAAGTCCACAAAGCACATGTAAACTGGTTGGGCAAACTCCCATGCACCCTCCAGGACCTGCTGGTAGAGCTGGTCTAGTGTTCTACAACCAGGACGAAAACCACACTGCTCCTCCTGAATCCGAGGTTCGACTTTCCAACAGATAGGTTGGCGGATTTTAAAAAATAGTATTTAATGTTATTTGCAAAAATTACGCGCCCAGAAAACTCACATTTCCTCAGTTTCTTCAAAAATGTTGCCCTCTAAAATGTATTTTGATTTTGTTTTCTAATGTTTCTTTTAGCCACTGGTTAATTTTAGCATTTCAGTACTATTTTATTAGCTTTATCTTTTAGCTACAGTTAGCTTTTAGCTACTTTTTGTGTAACAGGTGTGTATATATGGAACTATGGAATGGTTTAGAAAACGATGTGAAAGTTGCAAAAACAATGACTTTATTTAAAAAAATGAATAAAATTAGGTTTTTGGAAAAATAAAAATAAATTGGTTTGTTTCAAAATTTATCAATGGTAAAGTATGATGAGTTATTTATTGTGTAATATTTTTTGTGGATTATTGTTGTTTGAATTGATTGTTTGAATTATTTTTGTTAAAAAAAAGGGGCAGACATAATAAGATTTTATCTTCTTCTGCTTCCTTTCATTACATGCAATGTTTGATTTTTTATTTACGTGGAATTGTAAACAGTTTTTTATGTTGTTTTAAATTTGAACTTTGAAATGAATTAAGAATATGAATAAAAAATAAATAAAAATATATGTTAGTTTATATTCCATCCCATTTCATTTCGCATGAAGATTTGCCGTTTGTTTTTATGCGGGAAACCCTTCCTGACGCAACCAGACCACCGAGCTACCACAGCCCTCTGTGTGGAGTAGAGAGCTGCCATCTAGGCTAAGGCACCTGGGGGAGCAGATGGTGGGGATTAAGGGCCTTGCTCATGGGCAAATGAGGATGGAGACAGGTATGGGGGTTTCAACTTTCCCACCCACATTTTTGGTTTTCAGGGGAGTTGAACCAGTGACCTTATTATCACAGGCCCACCTCTGACCTCTGTTCTGCGCTACCACTCCCCTCCTTTATTATTATATTATTAATAATAATAACAATAATAATAATAAATAGTTATAATAATCAGGTAATAAATGACAAAATATGTTGCTTTAGTACCGGTACTGTATTCCAGATTGTGTGAAATGGTGTTCAGTTATTTCTAGAATTTAGGTTACTAACTTAATAATAATTTTAAAAAAAACTAGCGTACCGTAGTCAAATTATAAATCTTCACTTCGGAACATTATTGTAACACTTCTGACAGACATGATGCCGGCGATACACCATATTCTGTGACCATCATATATTCTGACCGTAGGGGGCGCTGTTACATTTTTACTAGGGGTGCGAATCTCTCAGTGTCTGGAAAATCGATTTGATTCCGATTTTTGGTGTCACGATTCAATTCAAAATCGATTTTTCGATTCAGAAACGATTTTTCTATTAAAATGGTCATAAATTTAGTTTCAGTTTTGTAACTGACAAGCTGAAAAGAATAAACAACAATGTAAACAAATAGAACATTTATTTAAAACAATAATTTTAGGTTCCTTATTGTATCAAATTTTTGATTTTGATATTTATACCAAAAATAGGAACAAATAATACAGGAATGCATTAAATTCTGTAACTTTAATAACCAGTACTGTATTAGGTTAGCTTTTTGCTCTGTTACTTATAGAAGATTATTGGTTGAACTTGTTTTGTTTTTGAAAAAAGATCGAGAAAATAAGATTTCTTCTTCTTTCTGCCACCTTTCATTTTATGTACAGTATTCTTTCATATACAGTACTGTACTATGAGATATGGTTTTATTTTCTTTATCTTTTGGGTTTTAATGTTTTAAAAAAATCGATTTTGGAGCTTTTAGAATCGATTCTGAATCGCCAGGACTAAGAATGTAGATTCTTTAAAAAATCAAAAATTTTCCCCTGCACTGCACCCCTCCATACTTTGCAGTACCTGATAAACGCTATCATATTCTGTGACCGTTTACATTTTCATAATACAGTACTCATGATATAGTGGCCGATGTTCCTTTTTATTCCTAGAGGAACTAGAGAGTCAGCAGAAACAGCGTGGCTCGAGTATTTAATGTTTTTCTAAAAGTTACAGTGTGGTCACAATATCTGATAAGCACTATCATATTCTGTGACCGTTTATATTTCCATAATAGTCATGATATTTGTGATCATATTTTACTTTTTATTCTTTGGAGGAAGGAGAAAGTCAGCCTCCTTCCTCCAAATAATAAAAATTAACATCTGCTCACTAAAATCATGACTTTTATGGAAATATAGACGGTCACACAATATAATAGTGTTTACCAGGTAATTCTACGGAAGAGCATTGCATTCAACAAATAAAATAAAAATTTGACTCAGGATCTCATAATTATGAGATCAGGATCTCATAATTATGAGATAGTATCTCATAATTATGAGATACTATCTCATAATTATGACATCTTATCTCATAATTATGAGATACCATCTCATAATTATGAGATACCATCTCATAATTATGAGATACCATCTCATAATTATGACATCTTATCTCATAATTATGAGATACTATCTCATAATTATGACATCTTATCTCATAATTATGAGATACTATCTCATAATTATGACATCTTATCTCATAATTATGAGATACTATCTCATAATTATGAGATACTATCTCATAATTATGACATCTTATCTCAAAATTATGAGATACTATCTCATAATTATGACATCTTAATTATGAGATAAGATGTCATAATTATGACATCTTATCTCATAATTATGAGATACTATCTCATATGAGATAGTATCTCATAATTATGAGATCCTGAGTCAAATTTTTTTTTTATTTGGTGAATGCAATGCCTCTTCCGTATATTTCAAAGTACAGTACTGTATTGTGTAAAAATGCAACAGCACCCCCTAAGGTCACAATATACGATGGTCACAGAATGTGGTGTAACACCAGCTGTCTTCTTACATCGATTCCTCTGAAATCGACTATTTATGTGAAACTTTCTCCTATTGGCTGACACCCTCGTCAATATTTCTTGTCAGCCAATCACAGGCGCTCATGCTCGAGGGGGTTGGTCCGGCTCTGATCTGCTTTCGTTTAGCCATCCTCCTCTTAGCTAGGGAAATAAAGGCTAACACGTGGATTCAGGCACCTGGACTATTTTCTTTTATTCCAGAGTAGTTTAGTCCCTTTTGTGAACTGTGCCTTGTCAACGAAGACTCTGTACACTCAGTCTAAAGTGAAGGTGACCTGTCAGGACAGCGCTGGGACATTTATTATGGCGGACAACGAAGAGGATGAGTACACAATCAAAGAGGGTGACTGCGTTGTGTTAAAACGAGGAGGAATCTACAAAGCAGTGCAAATTCTGCTGAGGAAGTGAGTCAGAACTGCACATTTACGACTTTTAAAAAGCTAAACATAAGTTTCAGTTTGTACATCTTCATTTTATTATTATTATTTACTACAAACAGCTAAACTTGTAATGGATGCATGCACTGACATAATGCACACAAAAAATGCAACTATGAGTGATGTGTGGTTGTTTCAAAACAGGAAAGTGATCTTTGAGAAGCAGTGGATCTATCTGGATAATGTAGTGGGACACCTGTACTGCACCACGTTTGAGATCTTGTCTGGAGGAAACCTGCAACCCAAGAAGGAGGACAAGGACACAGAGAGCTCTACAGGTGTGAATACATCAATTTGTCTTATGTTATAATAATAATAATAATAATAATGTCCTTTTCTGTCATCTGTGTATGTTTCCCATACACCAATCAATTCTAAAATAGTATTTACTTCCACGATGCTTGAATGAGTGTATAAATGAACTCTGGCAGCTTGTTACTCCTTTAATGTTTCTCTTGTGTCTGAATGTGCTTGTTTGTGTTTAGTTGCAGAAGTAAAAGGGACAGGAACAGACAACAGGAACATTGTTGATGATGGGAAATCACAGAAGCTGACCAGGGACGACATTGAGACGTTAAAAGAGCAAGGTCTGGAGGGTCAGGTACATCTGAAACTTCAGTTTTACACAGAAATGGGAACACATTGCAGAGCTGTCAGTTTCTACTGCTGTGGAATAAGAAACTTCTGTGGCAACGTGTTGTTTTTTCACGCTAAAAGAGCTGCACAATATAAAAACTGTTGTCAGTGTGAGAAATATATTCCAAAAAGAAATCACAGAAACTTAAAGCGTCCCTGACATGATTTTTTTTACTATGCATCAAATTGCTCAAAATATATATATACTGTATTTTATCATTCAACTATGTTTGTTTTTGCAAACAAATGATAAATCAATTTAATTTTGCTTTAAAAGTGATTTTAAAGGTGTAGTTCTGTAGTGCAGTCTGTAAGTTTTCTAAAAATATATTTTTAACATATTTCTTCACTCTGTCACTATCTCCTGACAGACTGATGTTAGACAAAGTAATCTCTGAAAAAAACTATAGTCCCCTTGCTTCTCCAGGTGTTACTAAAAGCATTTCTAAAAACCCACAGTGACCCGCCGTTAACCAGCCAATAAAAACAGAGTTTTTAACCAGCCAATAAAAACAGAGCTTCTCACTTCTCACGCTCCTAACCCACGCCCCCGCCTGTCCCAGCCCCAGCGGCCGCGCACGTTCTCGTTCAAAGGATTGCAAAGCGATGCAAAACTGTTTTGTATGTGACACAAATGTATTAAATTCCCCTTCTTCATCCCTGATCTGGACTTTTCTTTTGTTTTTTTGCCAAAAGTCAAGTGATCGCTTCCTCCTCCGCTGACTCCATGACTGAAATGAGGAAATGAATGAATTTGTCACGAGCGAATTAAACTCGGGTTCAACGTGGCTGCGCGAGGCTCAGCAGATTTCCTGGTGTTCTGGTGTGCTGGACCAGCGCTCCATGTTTTTATTTTATTTTTTAGAACGTTTTATTAACATATAATCACAGAACTTTGCAGCTGCTGAGAGGAAATGTAGTGGAGGCGGAGCTAAGAAGGCAGAGCTGAATTTCAGCGAGCAAGAGGGAGCAGAGCCATATATGGCTCTGAGGGGGAGGGACCAGAATGCTTTCCCTGTTGAAACTTTTTCTAAGTGCTGCGTTCTACAAAAACTGCAGACTGAACCTTTAAACTTCGCGCCGTGTTTAATCACGGGAAATCCGATTACACGCGAATGCAACATCTGTGACGTAAAACCGGGCAGAGGGCTCTGGTCTCTTTCATAGCGGACAATTTAAAACCCGACGAATTTAGCAATCTATGTGAAGATTTGAGTTATTTGTCTTCAGTTTGGGAAGCAGAAAATAGTTCGGATGATGGAACAAGAAACGGCAGGATCTAATTTAGGTCTGCAGCCGTATGAGACTTATGGTAAATGGAGCTTATATAGCGCTTTCTAGCCCCCTTTGAGGGGCCCCAAAGCGCTTTACAATACCAACCATCCACTTACCTTCAGGTGGAGCGAGGCAGGGGGGCTCTGAGGGGGACCGCTTTGTTTGTTTAGTCCAGTTTTGACAAAGTATTTCATCTTTTGGGAAAGTGAAAAGGCTCACTTGTTCACTGATGATATTAGAACACCCAAATGCGACACAACGTAACGGCATTTTTCAAGTAAAAAAAAAAAAACGCGATCTTCAGGCGAGCAGCAGACACGCACACTGACAAGCCCAGGGCTCTGCCCGATTTTACGTCACAGATGTTGCATTCGCGTGTAATCGGATTTCCCGTGAATAAACACGCGCAAAGTTTAAAATCACTTTTAAAGCTAAATTAAATTGATTTATCATTTTGTTTGCAAAAACGAACATAGTTGAATGATAAAAGATATATATTTTGAGCAATTTTATGCATAGTAAAAAAATCACGTCAGTGAGGCTTTAACTTCTTCAAAAAAATTATACATAATTGACAATCAAATGGACTTCCACACCTCTAAATGTCCACAACCAGCACATAGGGAGTGTTGTATACATTGTAATGAAAACATGTGGACCTGCATTTCCATTTATTGGTCTCCACAGCAAGTCATCTCCCTCCATCTCCCTCTGTCCTCACTCCAACTACCTCCATGTTCTCTCTAACTGCATCCATATATCTCCTCTTTGTCTTTTTCCTGGCAGCTGCATTTATAACATCAATAATAATTACTAATTATTGGCAAATTTCAAACAATATTATCATTTATTGCTATAATTTCTGAGACAATTAATTGCCCAACAAAATTTGTTATCGTGACAGCACAATATTTGAGAACAACTTCTGAAACATGCCTGCCTGAAAATTGCAAAAATCAGCATCATGATTAGCCTGGTTGAACCAGACCCTGTCCTTCACTTTGCTTCGGACTAGGGTCTGGCATTCCTCCCATTGAAAACGATTTCTCCGTAGATTTTTGAACGGACCAATCAGAGAACAGAAGGCGTAGTTTTGTTAGCTTAGCCTGGCGAGGTCCAGGCTATTCAGATAAAAAGCTCAGAAACCACTCGGTGGATCTTTTTTTTGCTACCAGTGTGTAATTATATGGCTCTAATTTACTGACTGTTGGCCTTGATGAAACATTTGAGATAAAATTCAATTTTTTATCATTTATTTTCGTAGCGCACCCGAGGCTGTTTGGAAAATGTCAAACCGAAACTATTTAAATCCAGCAGATTTGACCAGTTCGTGAATTGATTTAGGAACTGTTGAGCTCAGAAACACTTTATAACGTCAGCTAAGAAATATAGTTTTTCTCAGGAAAGAAATAATAGTTTTTTACCTTGTTTTGTTGAAAATTCCTTCGTGGCGGCAGCCATTTTAACTGACGACGTCAGTCCCAGGGTTGCCAGATAAACATAAATTTTATTTTATTTTTATTTTTTTTACCCCTTTTCAGTGCAAATGTTCACTAAACTCAACACACTATTAATCTTATCAGACCCTCACGCAGCAAATATGACAGTTTGGGTAAAAAATAAAATAAAATAAGCAACAGTACTAGATGATTCGTTAATTCTTATCTGGCAACCCTGTCAACGTCGTTCAAAACTCCGCCTTCTGTTCTCTGATTGGTCCGAACAAAAATCTACCGGAGAAATCCTAGTGGGTGGGTGAAGTCCCAGACTGTGCAGTGAAGGGAAATGAGAATTGAGCGGAGCTGTGCAGGAATGGCGAGGGCCAGGCTACATCATGATAGAATCAGGAAGATATCTTGACAAAACTACAATTTTTATTTTTAAGACTGTGTTAAAGATTACTCTGTTGTTAGTTTTTAAAGAAAAGTTATTTGAGTAATTCTCCAAACGGTGTTCTTGTAATTATTTCTGTTGTACAACTACCAGTTTATACCTTTTACAAATAAGTTTGTAACTATTCACTTTACTATTTTATTATTGACTTTATTCTATATTTACTTATACAGTATAACTACTATTACATATAATATTACTTATAATATTTACTTTATTCTTTTATCACTTTTTTGGGGAGAGGGGAGCAGCGAGGGATTGGGGGGGCTCAGATTGGGTAAGAAGGGGGGCATTGAGGAAAATAGGTTGGGAACCACTGGTCTAACTCACACACATTAACTATTAGTTAGTGACGAACATCCATAAACCTTTACCAGAATTCTTTTGACAGAAGATAATAATTTTAAATGTATAAACTAGGCACATGTAGAAAAACATCAAATGCCAGATGTGGTAATGGGTGTGTGTTTGGCCCTCAGGAGATCATTAAGCAGCTGATCGAGAACAGCTCCACGTTCACTAATAAGACAGGATACGCTCAGGACAAGTACATCAAGAAAAAGAAGCAAAAGTGAGTCACTTCTGCTGATCCACTCACAATCTGTCGCAGGCGTGAACTAATGTAACGTGTTTATAAATGCTTGTGGTTATCAGGTATGAAAACACTGTGACGATTCTTAAACCGACCTCTCGTATCCTGGCTATGATGTACCACGGCCGCGAACCAGGAAAGATCTGGTGAGTTGGCCCACTAACAAACAGCACATGGGATATTTGCCGCCAGTATCAGGAGGATGACTGCGCTCCGTGTTTCCATGTGATGCAGCCACCTGCGGTACGACACGCTCGCGCAGATGCTGACTCTGTCAAACGTCCATGCCGGCAGCAAAGTTCTGGTGTTTGAGACTTGTGCAGGACTTGTACTGGGCGCCGTCATGGAACGAATGGGAGGTGAGTTTGCTCTCAGAACGTGTGTGCAGCTGGACGTGTCTGAAAGATTATAGTTTCTCCATGCAGCTTGAACAAAACCTTTTCCTCTGCGCTTTACTTAATTAACATGTCCTTTCTCCTCATGCAGGCTACGGCTCAGTGATTCAAATGTACCCAGGAGGGGGGCCTGTTCGGGCGGGTGTGGAGAGCTTTGGCTTCCCTGCTCATTTTCACAAAATGCTGCATGAGTTTCCCATCTGCCACGTCAATGCTTTGTTAGCTGGCTCCCTGGACACCACTGCCAAAGACCCCGCTGCTGGTATGACGTTACTTTTATCCAAACCCCTACAAATTAGTGCTGAAGTGTGTTTTTATTTAAGTTAAGACATGTTAATGCTAGTTTGGAGGTAAAACTTGTTTTCTACCCAGAGGTGCACCATTGACATTTTCATTAGGGATGGGGCCGATCCAGTATCGGTATCGGTATCCGATACCAGCATAATTTAAGTATCGGATATCGGATTCAACCTGCCGATATTTCCTATCCAGCTTCAAAGAGCACTTGTTTTCCATCACATTCTGTGACTGCTGTCTTAACATTGTGTGAGTTAAACCCAATGAAGACACTCTTGAGCCTTACAACAGGAAACTCAATAACTTTAACAGCACACAAGAGGCAGGTCTATACCACACACATGTCCTCATGGTTTAGCTGGAAAAACTTAAAAAAAAAAAAACGCTAAGCATGATGGGAAAGACAACAAAATCCACTCCCCTTAACCACTAAGGGAGTGGATTTTGTTGTCTTTCCTATAATGCTTAGCAGTTTTTTAGTTTTCCAGCTTTAGGTGGAGCTGGAAAACTAAAAAAACGCTAATCATGATGGGAAAGACAACAAAACCCACTCTCCTTAACTACTAAGGGAGTAGATTTTGTTGTCTTTTTCCATAATGCTTAGCGTTTTTGTTTTGTTTTTCCAGCTGAACCATGAGTGAGAAGTACATGTGTGTGGTATAGTCCTGCCTCTTGTGTGCTGTTAAAAGTTATTGAGTTTCCTGTTGTAAGGCTCAAGAGTGTCTTCATTGGGTATATCTCACACAATGTTAAAATGAATAGTCTCAGTACAAAAATTTCATTATACAGATTCACATACCTGAACGGTATTGGATCGGAAAAGTATCGGTATCGGTCGATACACAGTTTTTTAAAGTATCGGTATCGGATCTGAAGTGAGAAATGTGGATCGGTGCATCCCTAATTTTCATGGCCAGTTTTATTAATTTCCTTTAGCTGCTTGTTCTTGTGTTTGGTTGTGAGGAGCTGCTGTTTATCTTCACTGGTCAACATCTCAGAAGAACAACTCAGGTTTTTGAAAAGCTTGGACCTGCTAGTACAGATATTAGATTATCTTGATTTCTGTCCAAGAATATTTTTTCTTCCTTTGGCCACATAAATGTCTTGAGCTTTTCATTGTTGGCACTTTGCAGTGGTGCTTTCATCAATCACCAAAATAAAATAAATAAATAAAAAAACAATGGGGGTTTATGAAGGACTGATGTGCTAGTCTCTAGTCAAACTGAAAACTTGAGTAATTCTTGTCTCCTGACAAGAACATTTTGCTTCCTGTTAGCACCAGTTTTACACCTTAAGACTCTGATGTGTCCATCCAAAGAACCACTGATCTCAGAAACTGGGAGTGGGTGTATGGTGACCAAACAGACATTTGTAGTTACTGTAGCATTCTGCCTGCTTTATCCAAAACAGAACAGTAACATTAAAGTACCTGATGCAAAGTTGAAGGAGCAGCAGAATCATGTTCATTTTATCTCATCCTCTGGTTGTTTTAATATCACCACTCGAGCTCTGGATGCTGGTCAGTCCATCACACAGAGCTGTGTTCACAACTTCACCAGCTTTGAGCGAGTATTTGTGTTTTGCAACAAGTTTTTTTTTTTTTTTAAATAAATGATGCAAATTTACAATGATGTAAACTCACAATACAGTAGTCCCTCGATACTTTGTGGTTCGTTTTTCACGGACTCGCTCCATCGCGGTATTTCAAAATAAGATTGGACATGACACACAATTGGCTGATTGATGGATGAGCTGCACGATCGGCATGGAATTTTTATTTGGAATAAATTATTTTAAATTATTTAGCACCTGCTGCACCTGTGTGCAGCCCACACTGCAGGAGAAACTTCTTGCAGCTCCTCCTCCCTCCTCTGTGATCTCCGGTTTGCTGCGGAGAAGTGGGCGTGACCGAGAGCACAGCCGTGGCAGAGGTCATGACATTCTGTGCTCTTTTAGAGAGTTCAGAAACATTGTTTTGAATATTGCAAGAGTGTGGGAAGGGTTTAAAACACCATAATGTATATTTTCTGCCTATAAGTCGCATAAGACACTTTTTTTGCATAATTTTCATACTTTGCGACGTATAGATCGAAGCAACTTGTTTATTGATTTTTTCCCCATCTTTATAAACCAAATTTTGGCTGAGATATGACTGTTTTTATACATTCTGACTGAAAATATTGAACACTACCATTTTCAGCTACTAGATGGCACTCAAGTAGTATGGCATGCCGTTGTGTCATTTAATGGGTAAAAGTGGCTATTAATGACACAATCGACTTGTCATAGCCTGCCACCTTTGTCCAGTTCACCTGGAGCAACCTTCAGATCAGCTTCATTTCACTGCACTGCCCTGATGAAATGCAGCTGATTTGACCATTAAAGTGCATTTATTAAGGAAAAGTTAAACTGAGACACACCTTTACTATAATTTCGAGCAAACAAACAATTGTTTTTAATTGATAATCTTGTTGAATTCTTGTTAATGTCCTCCCGTGCACGCTCCCACGACCATCGTTTTGCAGTCCACCATCGATTTTTGGCACAACACCGGCCCACATCATTTTCGAGTTGTCAGCGGTGACGCATAACAACGCTACACATCAGAAGTGACGCATAATAGATGCGACATATACGGTGAAGCAACGCATTTGTTTTTTCCACTTTATTAGACATATTTGGACTGATGCAACTTATAGAGCGGTGTGACGTGTACAGCGGAAAATGCGGTGTGTATGCTATTTTTCACTTATCGCGGGGTTTCAAGGTACAGATCCTCCGTGATAAACGTGGGACTGCTGTATTGCATTTGGCCCATCTTCTGTAATTTATTTTAGGTTAAATTAATTTTAAAGTGTGAACAACTTGGCCCGTTTCTTATTTCATTGGGGCCGCTGTGGCTGGGTCGTTTGAACAGTCGTCCTCCAATGGAAGAGTTGTGGGTTCGATTCCACCAGCAGTCACATGCTGAAGTGTCCTGGGCAAGACACTGAACCCCTCATTGCCTCTGATGTGTGTCCCATCGGTGTATGAATGTGATAAAACACTGACTAATCCCTACAGATTCAGATTAGTTTTGTAGAGCTGCAGTAGAGTGCTGTCTGTGTGTAGAGGTAAATGAGGGCACAGATTGTGTCGTAAAGCACTTTGAGTATCTTGATTAGTTAGAAAGACACTATATACACGTATAGTGTTTATTATTTGTTAGCTTAGCTTCCTTTCATTATCCAAACTGACAGCATTTTAACTGTTGTCTGCTGCAGGTAAAACACTGACCACGTTTAAGATTGTTTTTTTACCAAACCTTATTAACGTTGTTATTTAGTCATTAGTTTTAGAACAGTCGTCTTACAGGGACATGTCTTTTCTAGGGTAATTAATGAAAAACTTTTTGATGTTTCTGCAGAGGAAGAACAAAACCAGCCTGAGGCAGAGCAGCAGGAAGGCAGTCCAGAGCAGCAGAGCATGGAGACAAACACTGCTAAAGATGCTGCTCCGGACCAGGAGGAACTGGAGAAGGAGAAACGAAAAGAAGCGAAAGTCTGTTCAGACTTTGAGGAGTCTTTGATTATCTTCTGTAGTCTGCATGCAACAAGAACAGAAGCAAGCTTGTGTTTGATTTGTGGAAGAGCAGATGAGGGTTTATGTAAATTAAACTTGTACTCTTGCATGTTTTTTTTCTGTTTTGTTTTAAAGGTTCAAGAAAAAAGAGTGAAGTTGGAGGGGAAGCGGCAGAAGCTGGCAGCTGCTGCTGCTCTGCTGGAAGGCAGGGATGCTGACGGGTCCGTGTCACATTAGCTCCTGCGTTCACATTTATCTTTCCCTGCACCTCTCTGCTTTCATCAGCATCAGCCTCCTCCTGTCCTGCCTCTGCTTTCATCAATTCACTATTACACCTCGCAGTCAATAAAGATGATTAAAATAGATTTCCAGAGACAGTGAATAAGAATGAATAAAGCGTTGCTAACTTCATCCATAATCATCATAAACAATGATTTGTCGTCCTCTGGCCTCACACACAATGATGAGTGAAGCATTCCTACAAGGTGAACAGATGGATTGCTTTGCAGTTTCCTTGTAGGATATAAAGAACCTTACAGTTTTTTATGATTGATAGATGTGCTGACAGAAAGGTGACCTCTGCCTGGACTATAAGGATTCATCCTGTTAGCTTGTAGAAATCTTAAAATTTTACAAGCTGTAAAATACAGAAACCACTAAGCGAGTTCCCACATTGTCCTAAATCAAACTTATGTTCTGAATCACGTCCAGGTGGATAAGATATTGACGTGCTCTCTGTCACAGAGCGGCAGTAAGTCTTCTGTTGCTGTGCCCCATGCAGCTCTGATCAGCTGAATTACAATGCTGCCCAACTGAACATTTCCAATTACAAAATGTACTATTGACTGTGCTTTTTTTATGTTTGCCTGATCATCGTTTTGTTTCTCCACCTGCAGGTTGGTCATAGCGAGTCGATTTCACCCGTGTCCCGTCCTTTTGGGCCTGATTAAATTCCTCTCCCCCTCTCGGCCATTCGTAGTTTATTCACAGTACAAAGAGGTAAGAGCCTCGTTGGGGTTTTGGATGGAGCTCACTTATATTTCTTGTTTCTACCTGTACTTTTATTAGGTTGTCATTAAACAAAGGCAGTTCTTTAATACTTGTTTGTTTTTCCCTTTTTTTCCCCCCACTTATTCAATTTCTGCAGCCTCTTATCGAGTGCTACACAAAACTTAAAGAACAAGGCGGCACCGTGAACCTCAAACTCACCGACACTTGGCTCAGGCATTACCAGGTAAATACAGACACTCTGAGCAGTCGGATGCTGTAAACGATGTACAAGGTTCTTCATCATTTTGTGCATACAAGGATTACGATCAAAGCTGGTTACTGTCCCACCAGTGTGCATTACTGGAGGTAGGCCTGTCATGATAGCACATTTTCTGGGCGATTAATTCTCAGAAATTATTGTGATAAACGATAATATTGTTTGAAATTTGACAATAATTAGTAATTATTGTCAAGTTTAAGAAGAAATGTTTAATTTGTTTTGCATGTAGTACCTTTTTATAAGACTGTTTGAACCAAAGGATGGATAGTGAGGGAGCGAGCAGCGTGTCTCTTTAAGAAAAATGGGAGCGAGGCCCCTTGACGTGACATGGGCTGTCTCTCTTCGAGTTCTTTAGCATAGCATTTTTCACACAAAGCTTTTAATAAAAAATCAGTAAACAAGTTCTCAGCTTCTTTTTGCTGAGAAAAACAACTTTTTAGATGAAGGCACGGGTTTCAGCTGTGAATTTTGGAGCTTCGAAAAGACTGAGGTTTTTTTTCCTCAAGGTCAGCCTGTTGGCTTAGCTCGTAGCTTAAAGGTGGGGTGAGATCATCTTACAAATTTGCTTAAAATGATAGAAGATATATATATCTTGTCTCATTCAACTATGTTCGTTTTTGCAAACAAAATGATAAATTAATGAAAATTCCTTTCAAATTGAGTTTAAAATTAAAAACAGAGTTTCTCTGAAAATTCCGACTACAAGCAAATGCAACATTTGTGACATAGGGAGCAGGACCGTCAGTCTGCGTCTGCCATTCATTCTCAGCCAGATCGCCTTTTTTGTTGTTGTATACTGTAACTTTAGCCTGGCCCTCGCCTTCCTGCACAGCTCCGCTCAATTCTCATTTCCCTTCACTGCTCTGTCTGGGACTTCTCCCATAGACAACGATTTCTCCGGTAGATTTTTGACCGGACCAATCAGAGAACAGAAGGGGCGGAGTTTTTGGCCCCTAACCCACGCCCCCACCTGTCCCAGCGCGCAGCCAGCGAGCAGCCGCATGTTCTCATTCAAAGCGATGCAGGACTGTTTTATATGTGACACAAATGTATTAATTTCCCCTTCTTAATCCCTTATCTGGAGTTTTCTTTTGTTTTTTTGGCCAAAAGTCAAGTGATCGCTCCCTCCTCCTCCTCCTCTCCCTCCGCTGATGAGGAAATGCCTCAGGTTGTCACGAGAGAATTAAACTCGGGTTTTACGTTGCTGCCCGAGTCCCATCAGATTTTCTGGTCTTCTGGTGTGCTGGACCAGCGATCCATGGTTTTATTTTATTTTTTTAGAACGTTTTATTAACATATAAACACAGAATATGCAGCGGCAGGCTGCAGCGAGAGAAAATGCTGCAGGAGGCGGAGCAGATGTCAAGTTCAACAGACCACGGGGGAGCAGCCATATATGGCTCTGAGGGGAGGGAGCAGAATGCTTTTCCCTGTTCAAAATTTTTCTAAGATCCAATGGTTTTGTTCCTCAGCAGAGGCCACGCCTCCAGCAAGAATCGGTTCTCTATGGAGAAAGTCCAGACCCTAGTACGAAGCAAAGTGAAGGACAAGGGTCTGGTTTTAACCAGGTTACTGTCACTTGAAAAATGCCGGTTATGTTGCATTTGGGTGTTCTAATATCATCAGTGAACAAGTGAGCCTTTTCACTTTCCCAAAAGATGTAAGACCTTCATCAAAAATGGAATAAATAAAGCTGCGCCCCCTCGGACTGAGCTCCGTGCTTCCTGAACAGGTAAGAGTCAAATACATACGGTGCAGACCTAAATTAGAACCTGCTGTTTCTGCTCATCTAACTTCCTGCTTCCAAAACTAAAGACCAATAGCTCAAATCTTAAACTTAGATTGATAATTTTGTTGTTTTATTTCTTGTTCACCATGAATATTTATATGGGGCGGTCTAAAGACTTCTCGCAACGTCACATATGTTGCATTTGTGTGTAGTCGGAATTTTCAGAGAGAAACTCTGTTTTTAATTTTAAACTCAATTTGAAAGGAATTTTCATTAATTTATCATTTTGTTTGCAAAAACGAACATAGTTGAATGATACAAGCTATATATCGTCTATCATTTCATGCAAATTTGTAAGATGATGTCACCCCACCTTTAACTTCTCAGCTTAGCTGCTTTTAATGATCCATAAACACAATTTTAGACGGTTAAAACAGATTTTAAAGAGAAAGGGAGGGGTCAGTGAGAGTTGAGCCTCTTGTCATCCAGTGTCTTCAGTAGAAAGAGAGAGACACGAAGAAACAATAAAGCCAATAAATGAAAATGAGGTTGATACTTTTCATTTATCGTGTGATTAATTGATCTACTGTTTATTGCGACAGGCCTAACGGAAGCTGTAATCATGTGAATCACTGCATCCTTTCTGTTCATCAGACTTGAAGCCTGAATTCCTGTTGATCCACCACATTCTTTGTGGAAGAAACATTTTTGTTTCAGTTCTAAGAAGCAACTTGAATAAAATAATTTATTTGTTGCTCTGACTGTTTTTCCTCCCAGCCTTTAGAGCAGAGGTAACATCTCCTGACTCTTGTTGTGCCCCCAGGTTTTGCCCAACAGGACTCATCCTCTGCTGCTGATGAGCGGGGGTGGGGGCTACGTCCTGTCAGGGACAACCGTTGCCTTGGACCACTGTAAGCCAGCAGGCTCCTCACAATCTGAGGAACCAGCCCCGAAGAGGCAAAAAACTGAAAAACTCTGAGAATAAACACAGAAGCATCAGACCTGTCAGGAGGATATTATTAGTGATTTTAGCCCCAGCTTCACATCTGTTGAACTGATTTGACTTTTTTTAGATGAGACAGAGGTAGAGTTGCATCCATCGGAGCATTTTTCTTGTTTTTGTGCAGATTAAGGTATAATATTAAAAGTTGTGAGCTAAAACAGGCCAAATAAGCTCTATTTTTCTTATACAGGGAACAGAAGACATATTTTTATTTTTAAATACGTTTTTGTTTCTTGAGACCAGCAGTTAACCAGATATTTTTATTTGATTTATTTGTTAATTTAGAATTACTGTATTCGCATCAGTGTCTGCAAATAATGTTTAAAAACATGTGATGTGTGACCACCTTTACTTTAAGAAACAATTAAAAATATTTGTTTGGTCCCAGAATAACTTCTTTTATTAGTTTGCAAACAGAACAAGTTCATAAGAAACACATTTGAATAATTAATCTTGTTTTTTAACAACATTTCTTAAGACGGTATACATATAAACATTCATTTCATTTCCATGCTGTTGAATTTAACATCATAATGTCACAAAACGGCAAACAGAGCTGATAAAATGACAAGGCCTTAGCGTTTTAACATCATGTTGTCACTTTAACACTACCGGTAACTTGGCTGACAAACGACTAAATGGAGACATTTAACAGCTGATGTTCTTAAAAGGCTGCAGGTTTATGCAGTCCTGTCATGCAATTTGGCAGCGATTTTCTGCAGCTCTGTGTCCATCGCTGCCAGGTTTTCCAGCTTTTTCTCCTGTGGGGGGGAAAAAAAAATTTACGCATAAGCAACAGGAACACTTACAATTATTGTATCAGGAGAAAGGTTTTCTTTTACTAAGTGTGGATGGAAAAAACAATCACTTCCTGTCTGAGATTTGCTGCAGCATGTGCCTGTGCTCAGGTGCAGAGGGGACCTCTAATGGGTTAACTGCTCACTTTTAATACATGTTCCTTTATTATCTATGAAGTTGTTGCTGGGGAACTATTGAATCACTATTACACTGCCTCAGTACTTCCTTTTCCTGCTCTAAAGTATGCGACTAGATAAAGAACCCTCTGTAGGCTGTGGTCCTTTTTTATTGGGCAGATTAGAGCTGATTGCTCTTGGAGGCCACGATCATTAGTCCGTCAGTGTGATTACTGCAGCAGTCATAAAATACTGGTGGAGAAGTCAAACGGCAAATAGAGATGAAGGGACGGCAAGAAGTACTGTCAGCTAAACTGTCATGCAGTTGCTGGCTGTGTGTGAATATATCAATTTTTCATTTCACTGCTCTTCGTATTCACAGATTCACGTTCACCGAGTTTTATGATTTGTCCATCTAAACTGGAGGTTACCATAGTGAACATAGCAGCATTTCTATCCCAGTGAAGCTTTAGTGCAAAGTTGTGATCATACTTGTTTTTTTTTTTATAGGCCAGCCAAATAAGATTCATGTTGTTTAGGGACGTTTAAGAAACAAGGTTGAGTCCTGGTCTTAAAGGGAAGGAAAGCCTGAGATTGTCTTCACTGTATGTAGGAATGCACGATATTATCGGCATGGTATCGGTATCAGTCGATATTTGCGATAGTTAAATATCGGCCATTCCGTCAAAGTAACTCACCAGGTGCTGCTTATACTGTGTATATATATATATATATATATATATATACTGTATATATATATATATACATATATATATATATATATATATATATATATAGATATATATATATATAGATATAGATATAGATATAGTTATAGTTATAGATATAGTTATAGATAGATAGATAGATACTGTATACCGGTATATATATATAATACATTTGACATTAGACATAATCCAAGTTGAAGTGTTTGATCATTTTTCGCCCCTTTTTGATATCTATTCTGCATTTGGTAGCAGGCCAAATTGACAGAGACCATGCAGAATGATGTAGTATTTTAATTCCATAGCAGAGAACGCTATAGTCTTGTAAGGTCTAGGGAAAAAATATCGTTATTGGTATTGATTATCGGCCAAACAAGTTTTAACATTGGCATATCGGATATTGGCCAAAAATCCAATATCATGTATCCCTAATTGTATGTTCCCATACAATGATGAAATTAGTTCTCTGCATTTAACCCATCACACCTGGGAAACACTCAGGTGGAGCAGTGGGCAGCTATGTAAGCGCCCGGGGAGCAGTTAGGGGTTAGGTGTCTTGCTCAGAGACGTCACGACATGTGGGAATGGCTGGGAGCCGAACCGCGACTCTCTGGTCCCGAGTCGGCTGCCCTACTTCTACCCCATCTCAGCCCAGGTGTAAAGTTTTGGGTTGCTGCACTCAGTGCAGATGATGCCTTTATAAGAACTGTTTTCTTCTGAGTTCAGATGCATAAATGTGTATCATCAGTGGTGGTTAGTGGGCTGCTTGTAACGCCAGCTCAGTTTACCTCCTGTGGAGTGAGTGCTCTCTGGTGTAAAGTCTCCTCCTGAGCAGAGTGGTTAGTCAAGTGGTTTAT
>JBBPBX010036787.1:7700-31288 GCA_038048925.1 Garcialebias charrua | reverse complement strand
GCAATCAACGTATTAGGCACTGCTACTGTATGTGATCCCAGCATGCACCTGTGCCTTTGTACCTGTACTGAGTCATACTCCTGTGATGCACACGCTCCAAGCACCGCTGCTCCAACTAAAACAGCGTCCGTCTGATGTGGCAGCACGGCGGGCAGTCCTGAGGAGACACCAACAAGACCATTCTGCTTCAGGGACTCAGTCAGGACAACTTTATTTCTCTCTGTCAAACTCTCTTATTTCATGATGTCTCATCTCACAAGTTTTAGCTTATAAACTTAGATGGTTTTATACATTTTTATTTTAAAAAACTGACTTTTAAATGTATGAAAGGCTCTACAGTAGTAAGTTAAGTAAGTACAGGAGCTCTGAACAAGAGGAGCGCTACACCTGCAAGACACAGCTCATCATGGTCATCATCACTGGTGGTCTTCGCCACCAGATTAATCTTATTTATTTAATCGTTTTTTAACCAGGCAGATCCCTCAGAGATTACACATCTATTTTGAAAGGCAGGCCTGGACCCAAAGGCAGCCTAACATGCAAGTTTTTGGACTTCAGCCACCTCAATCATTTGACAAAACTATACTTTTAAGCAATATAAACATTAGAAAGCAGATCAAAATATCCTGATGCGTGCTCCATTATCCAGGTAGAAAGATCTAACAAAGTAAAGTCAGGTCCTTTGGATGGATTCTTCTTGTTGAGAAGAATAATCAATGAAAAGAATCTGTCCAGAGGACCTGACTTGTATTTGTTGGATTAGAAATTAGGGCTGAACAATTAATGCCATTTGTAATCATATTGCAATATGATAAAACGTGATTTTCTAATCACAAAGTCTGCAATTTGACTGGTCACGTGACTTGAAAGTGAGCGGAGCAAAGCAGAGAATGGAGCAGCCGGAGAAGTTAACACTGAGATTTAACCGGTTGCACAATGACATCTAGCTTGACAGAAGCTGATACATCTGAAAGTTTGATATCAAAGAGGAGCAGCACGTCTGTTGTTTGGAATTATTTTGGTTATAAAACAACAAGACGCTGCTCAACGACATGCATTGTGCAGAACCTGCCTTGCTGCTGTTGCTCCCTCTCGAGGTAACACCACAAATCTTTATCAACATTAAAAAAAAACACCATAAAGTCATTTACGATAGTTGCATGTCTAGAATGCAAGACCAGTGCTACAACTTCAAGTAAGCAAAGTACCAGCCGACAGGGATCATTGACCGAACTGCTCGAAGGTATTACTCTGTACGAACATAATTCAAAACGGTACAAACTTAAGCAATAACAGAGTTCATAGCGAAAGACATGATGCCCATTAGTAACCAAGCCTAGGTTTACAGCTTTGGTAAACACAATGGATAAGAGGTACAGAATGCAACTCGTGTGCACACACATTTTAGCCAAGTTTGTTATCCCGGAGCTTTACAAAAAATGCAGAAACAGAGTTGCAGCGGAGCTGAAAATTGTGGTTTTTACAACTGAAACAGATTTATTGTTTGTGTTCGTTGAAAAATAAATGAGAAGACAATGAAAAATAATTGCATATTAAATTGCAATCGCAGTATTGAGGTTAGAAAAAAAAAAATCGCAATTAGAATATTTTCTAAAGTCGTTCAGCCCTAAACAGTTTCCTCGATTGAATGGGGTGGCTGGTTTACATACCGGTATACAGACCCTTTCCAAAAAATTAGAATATCATGGAAAAGTTGTCTAACTTCCATATTTCCATTCAAAAAGTTAATCTTTAATTGATGATAGATTCAGGACTCGCAATTTAAATTATTTCTAGTATTTATTCATTTATTTTTACAAAGTACATAATTTGGGCTTAAAGCTCATGAAACCCACGAAAACAGGATTAAAAAAAATAGAATACTGCACTGTGAAGACATCAGCCCACACTACTGAGTTTTTGCAGAAAAAAAAGAAAGAAATTAGAATCACAACAAATCAATCAAAATATGGTACTTTGTACTTTTAAAATGATATGTCAATCTTCAATACTTTGTTGGGAATCCCTTTGCCTTAATCACTGCCTCGATGTGACGTGGCATTGAGGCAATCAGCCTGTGGCATTGACTGGGAATTATGGAAGCCCAGATTTCCTTGATGCTGTCAGCTCTTCATTGTTGTTGGGTCTGGTGCCCCTCATCTTCCTCTTGAGAAAACCCCCATAGATTATCAACGGGGTTTGGGTCTGGCAAGTTGGCTGGCCAGTCTGTGGCATGGCCATCAAACCAGGTTTTGGTGCTTCTGGTGGCATGGGCAGGGGTCAGGTCCTGATGGAAGATGAAATCTGCATCTTCATATAGATCCTCAGCAGAAGGAATTATGAAGTATTCTAAAACGTTCTGGTAGACTGTTGTGCTGACCTTGGATTTAAGAAAGCAGAGTTTACCAACACCTGCACCGGACATTGCACCCAAATCATGACTGACTGTGGATATTTCACACTGGACCTCAAGCAGTATGAGTTCTGTTCCTCACCCTTCTTCCTCCAAACCCTTGGACCTTGAACCCCTACCGTTAAGGTGTGAAGTGTGATTTGTCAATCTACATAGGTATGTGGGTATCATATCTCAGCCTTTAAAACGTGATCCCCACACTCACTGCTCTTTGAATTGAGAAAGCTCCTCAGATGAAGAGCAAAACGTCTTCTGTTACAAATAAAGTCCAGTTGTTTCTGTATTGAAAGTTGTTGGATTGTATCATGTCCTGGATGACTGAGAATCTTCACCAGCACCTTGATTTCCAAATGAAAGGCACACTTTACTTTAATCGGAAGAGAGGACACAGGAACCCAACAGTTGTAATCCATCTCCTGGACGTGTCTGGATGTGGTGGTTTTTGAAGCTGTGACTCCTCATTCCACTCTTTCTGGATCTCTGCCTGATTCTGGAATCTTCTCTGTATAATCCGCTGAAGATCACAATCATCTCTTTTGCTGGTGCATCTTCTCCTGCCATATTTTGTCCTTCCACTAGACTTTCCATTGATATGCTTTGACACAGCACTCTGTGAACAGCCAGCCTCCTTAGCTATGAACTTTGTGACTTACCCATCCTATGGAGGGATCAATGATGGTCTTCTGGACAGTTATGTCTGCAGTCTTCCCCATATTGAACTGAACTGAGACAACTGAATCAAACTGAAGCAATTTAACGACACCTGGGGAAACCTGTGCCGGTGCTTTGAGTTTAGTAGATGATTAGTGTGTCACACTCAGTTTAAAACATTCATGTCCTGCAAAATTTGGGCTGATTTCTCCACAGTATTCTAATTTTTTTAAATCCTGTTTTCGTGAGTTTCATGAGCTGTAAGCCCAAATAATGTAAAAATAAACAAATAAATACTTTAAATAATTTAAATTGTGGGCCCTGAATCTATCATCTATTAAAGATCAACTTTTTGAATGGAATTATGGAAGTTAAACAACTTTTCCATGATATTCTAATTTTTTGGAAAGGGTCTGTATATGGTGTTGGCCATCTTGGATTTAATTGTGGCAACACAATTTTTGGTAAGGATCTTTGTTGCGTCTACATGCAGCCACACCCCAAGATGGAAGCTGCCAGACTGCTAATTTTTCAAGTTATCGTGCTCACAACATGCACGGATGGACAAATGTACAGACATTTTTTCAATTCCCCTTTTCGCTCTTTGACAGAGGACAACAAAGCACTCAGAATATTTCAGGGCGAGTCTGACCAACTCCATGCTGAGGCTGGAAGCATTCCCTCTGCAGCGTACCTGCAGCATTGGCCTGGATCTGCACAAACAGGGGGTTTTTGCTCAGCCCGCCACACAGGAAGAGGGTACTGATGTCATGTCCTGCTGCTTTCATGGCCTCCAAAATATGAAGTGTTCCGAGCTGAAAGAGAAGAATACAACACAAGAGGAGTCTGTTTACAAGAAGCATGCCGTGAGGAGTGGTTGTTTCGTTTCAAACATGGGGCTTACAGCGATGGCTTGAACGGTAGCTAGATAAAGCAGGGCCAAGTCATCCAAGGTCTGGGAGAGAGACAGCCCCACCACCTGCAAAACAACCAGGGCTCAGGAACACAACGACTCATGACCGGGAAGGACTGGAGACAGGAAGGACGTACATGTTGGACGTTACAGATCAACAGGTGGGATGAAGGAATCAACACAGTGTGACCAGTAACTCACCATGCCTTTCAAAGTTGGGTCAGCGAGCGGCGACCTGTTCCCGTGGAAATCGGGCCACACATGAAGGCTGGATCCCAGCAGGTCCACAGCCGAACCTGAGAGAGCCATCCGACTCAAATGTCTGTTCAGGTACGAGTAGATGTTCTCCCCGGGAGCAGATGCACTAAAACGACAAATACAAAATATAACGAGAGAAACTGCATTCCCTGCGAAAATGCAGTGTGCATACTTATTGATAAAGAACTTGATGAAAAAAAACAGCTGAAATATAAATGAACTGGAAGAATAAGTCTAACTTAGCAGCAGAAAGAAAACATATTTGCTGAATTAGGTTTGAATAGGAAAAAATTAGCACAAAAATTAGGAAATTAGCTAAATATATTGAAATTAGCAAAGTCAGAAAGAAGCTTAAATTACCAGAAGGAAGTGGAGAGAGCACATTTTTGGTGAATTCGGCTGAAAATAGTTGAAATGAGTGCAACATATATGGAATTGTCTTAAAAAGCTAAATTTAGCAAACAGCTGAATAGCAGCTGAAATTGCAGAAAAAGCTTGAAGTTAGCAGAAAGAAGTTAGAAGAAGCACAAAAATGTTGTACCGGGTAGTTAACATAAAGAATCTGAAAGGTGCACAAAACAACTGAAAAACAGCTAAAATGAGCAGAAAGTAGTTGAAAATGTTTAAATTTGCACAAGGAAACTGAACCAGAACAAAATGTGAAAGGAGCAGTAAAAGGTTGTAAACACATCTAAAGATTGGAAGGATGGAAAATTAGTTCAATTCATTTTCTATGAGAAAAATAAAATGGCAGAAAAGGCTAAATATTTAAAAAAGCTAAAGTGGCACCAATACCAAAAGTCATAGCAGGATTGTGCTGAAAGAGCTGAACGTTTTGATTTATTGTTGAAACAGCACAAAAACTGTGGAACGAGAAAGATGTTGAAAAACGTACGGAAGAAAAATGGATCACAATAGAGTGAATGCTTCATAAACATTCAAACCTCTCCAACTTAATCTCCACCAGCTCCAACCGGCCGAGGACGCTTTTCAGCACACTCCAGTCTGTCATCAATCCATCTGTCGATGTTCTGAAAACTGCCACACAGTCTACCTGTGATGACTTTCAGAGCTATTTTGTCAACAAAATAGACTCTATCAGACAGAACATTGTCAGTTCATCCAACACCATCCAGTCATGTACCTCTACAATAACCACTGCTGTTTTTGACCAGTTTGATCTCGTCTCACTGCCTCAACTCACCAAGGTGGTTCAGCAGATGAAACCAACAAACTGTTCTCTGGACATCATTCCCTCTAAAATGTTCAAACAATGCTTTGATGTAATTGGTCCTTCTGTTTTGTCATTTATCAACAGCTGTCTAACTTCAGGTTATGTGCCATCTGCTTTCAAACATGCTGTGGTCAGGCCTCTTCTAAAAAAACCAGGCCTAGATCCTACAGCTCTCTCTAATTTCAGGCCAGTTTCCCATCTGTCATTTCTATCAAAGGTCCTAGAAAAGATTGTTTTTATTCAACTTCAATCTTTTCTAGAACTCAACAACCTGTTTGAAAAATTTCAGTCAGGTTTTCGAGCTCGTCACAGCACTGAATCTGCACTGCTCAAAGTACAGAATGACATTCTTCTGTCTCTGGATGCAAAAAACCCTGCTCTGCTGGTGATGTTAGACCTCTCAGCAGCTTTTGACACCGTCGACCATCAGGTACTAATCAACCGCTTGTCTCAGCAGGTTGGCCTCCAGGGAGCTGTGCTTGAATGGTTCAAATCTTACCTGTCTGGGAGAACTTTCTCTGTCATGATAGGCGATCTGTCCTCCTCTTCATCAACCCCTCTGACCTCCGGCGTACCACAGGGATCTATTCTAGGGCCAGTCCTCTTCTCTCTTTACATGCTGCCATTAGGATCAATCATCACACGTCATAACCTGTCTTTTCACATGTATGCAGACGATTTACAAATCTATCTGCCAGTCACTCCCAACCCCTCACTCAGTTCAAACACTCTTGTCAACTGCTTAAATGACATTAAGCACTGGCTCTCTCAAAACTTCCTCCACCTAAACACAGATAAAACTGAATGCATTTTGTTTGGTGCACCTGATGACACCAGCAACATCCTTCCCAGTCCCAGTGTTGGTTTTCCCCTCCCCCACTTCAACTCGGTGGTCAGAAATCTTGGAGTGCAGTTTGACTCCAATTTAAAGTTTGATAAACAGATCAGTTCTGTTGTCAAGACCAGCTTTTTCCAACTCCGTCTGCTCTCCAAAGTCAAGTCATTTCTCAGCCGTGGTGATCTGGAGAAGGCCATCCATGCCTTTGTGACCTCCAGACTTGACTATTGTAATGCTTTGTATCTTGGCATTAATCAATCCTCCATCTCCCGTTTACAGCTTGTACAGAACTCTGCCGCGCGCTTTTTGACCAACACACGAAAATATGAACACATCACTCCTGTCCTGTCCTCTCTACACTGGCTCCCAGTTCAGTTCAGGATACAGTTCAAGTTGCTGCTGTTTGTTTTCAAAGCTCTGAATGGACTTGCTCCCCTCTACATCTCAGAACTTCTGAAAGTCCATCAGCCTGGCAGGGACCTACGATCTGCCAGTCAACACCTGCTGGAGGTGCCTCGCTCGAGGTACAAGCAATGGGGAGACCGGTCATTTTCTGTTGCCGGCCCAAAAGCCTGGAACAGCCTCCCCCTTGAGCTGCGTGCCACCTCTGATCTGACTCTGTTCAAAACCAAACTGAAGACCCACTTGTTCAAAAAAGCTTTCAGTGTGTAACTTTTATTATTTTGTATTTTAGTATGTAGCATCTTTATTTCAATTGCATTTTTATTTCACTTGTTCAAAAAAGCTTTCTGTGTGTAACTTTTATTACTTGTGTTATTTTAGTATGTAGCATTTTTTATTTCCATTGCCTTCTTTTATCGCTGTGGTTTCTTATTCTATTTTCATTGATCTATTGTTCCCGTTTATTCTTCTTTTTATCCTGTTAAGCACCTTGGTCAATGCAAGGCATTGTGGAAGGTGCTATACAAATAAAGTTTATTATTATTATTATTCACACAGTCAATACAAGAGAACAGTGCTGCACAGAAAGAAGGATACAGTAGTCCCTCGCTACTTCGCCATCGACTTTTGCAGACTCGTTCTATTGCTGTTTGTGAACGTACAGTCTACAGTATATTATATAATACTAGACAATAACAATAATAATTAAATTAAATTATATTACTCACATGATTGGGACAGTACTGGATATATTATTGTACAGTAAAAAGTTAACAAAAAATAAAATATTTCAGACAGGTGGCGTCATTTTGTAGTTTGCTATCTGTAACCCTGCACTGTATTCCCGCTCATACTGACCACATTTCCTAGAAGGCAACAGGGCCCCGCGCTGAAGCCCTGTCTCCTTCTGCAAAAAAACAACAACAAACAGACGTAAAGTTTTGATTTGATCGGCGCCCCGGAGCAGAACCAGACTTCCAGACTCATCAGTGAATCTTGAGAGCTGCAGCCAACCCATGTGGAACTCCAAGCAAACGACCAAAGGTCCAGCGCTACGTCGGGAGCCCATCAGGACTTTTTTCATCTCTTTCAATCGGCCCACGACAAGCCCTGAGTGGGACGTGCATGGCCGCTGATCCATCTAAAGCTTAACAGGAATTTTTTCACCTCTTTCAACTGGACGGTCAGTGGATGTGTGAGGTTGATGATGTGGCTGTCCATCTGAAGCTTAACAGGACTTTTTAAACCTGTTTCAACAGGCCAACGACGAGCCCCGAGCAGGACGCATGCGGCCGATGATCTGGTGATTCATCGGGAGTTTAACGGGCCTTTTTTATTTTTATTACCTCTTTCAACCGGCCGGTTAGTGGACGCACACGGCTGATGATCCGGTTGTTCATCTGAAGATAACGTTTTTAAATTATTTAACCTATTTTAACTGGCCAATGAGGACCTCTGAGCGGGGACATGCTGGTAAGTAAAAATTAGTATCAGAGTCAGAGAGTCTTTATTGTCATTTGCACCGCATGTGATACATGTGATGAAAACGAGATTATGTACACGGGGTCCCAGTTACATCCAACAACAAATGCAAGAGAAAAACAGTAATAACATCTAGAATTAACTAAGAGAAACATCAACTAGTAATACACTAAGCCCTAATGTAGTGGAAAAACATCATTATAAACAGCAGCACGAACATGAGTCTGTATGAGCAGATGGTCACAGATGAACACAGCAACAAGAAAACAGATCAGCATCAGCATGATGTGATATTTTGCAGTGTTTATTCTTATTATTTATTTATTCATGAGTCTAACAGCCTCAGGGTAGAAGCTGTTCCTCAGTCTAGTGGTTCTACATTTGATGCTCCTCAACCTCCGTCCTGAGGGGAGTGGGGCAAAGAGTGAGTGTGCTGGGTGAGTGAGGTCTTTCATGATGCAGGTGGCTCTTTTCCTGCATCTGGAGGTGTAAATGTCTGTGATGGTGGGGAGACTGACTCCAACAGACTTCTGTGCAGCCTTCACCACTCTCTGCAGAGCTTTCCTCTCTTCAACTGTGCAGCCTCCATGCCACACGTTGATGCTGGAGCACAGGATGCTCTCCACTGCACACCTGTAGAAGGAGGTGAGGACTGGGCTGCTCAGACCAGCTCGTCTCAGCCGTCTGAGGAAGTAGAGTCTCTGATGACCTTTCTTGATCAGGCTGGTGGTGTTGTTGCTCCAGCTGAGGTTATCATTCAAGTGTACACCAAAGTATTTGTAGCTGGAGACCACTTCCACTGCAGACCCACCTATGTTCAGTGGGGCATGGGTGTGTTTGTTCGAGTGTTGTTAAAATTAGTAGGATTAAGAGTTTAGAACGTTGATTGTGGGCTGCTGCAGGGTACGTCTGCAGAAACGGAACAGAGTCAGACCGAAACAAACCGAGCCGTTCCTGATCTGCAGAGCCCGGTAAGTAAAGTTTTGTAGCTACAGCACTGTATGTTGTTAAAATGGTTTAAGAGTTTAGAACATTGCAAGAGTGTGGGAAGGGTTTAAAACACCTTAATATATACCTGTATATAAAGACTAAAATAAACTACTACTTACTAATTACTCTAGTACTTGTGTACATAATTTTGTTCCATCTCGTTCATACACATGAGGTGATAATGACAATAAAGTTACTTGAACTTGGACTACTGTATCCCTACTTCACGGTTTTTCACTATGGGTGGACGTGGTCCCTAACACCCACGATAAATGAGGAACTACTGTTTAGTTTTCATAAAAGTGGATTAATAAACAAACTAGATGAATCCAGAAGAACTCTACGGTACTTCTAGCTGCACTAAACTGCTCTTGGTTAAATATATGGCTCATCCAGCTGGTAGATGAGCTAAACACAAGCTGACCTCGGCTGTGTTAGCTCCTGGAGCTGGCTGTAGGCGGCGTGGCCCTTCACGACGTGCTCAATCTGACAGAGGACACACAAACACACTCTGGTGAATCACCACATAAAGATTAATATTTTACTAACACATTAATATTATACTAATTCCTGACCATCATTTTTACACAAACTGTTGCAGTGAGGAGCAAAACAACCCCCCCGCCCCACGACATACTGTGTTACTGGCTTACAACAATTTAAAAAGGAATCTAATACAAAACAGCTACAACTTTCAACATTACTACATTTTATTGTGATTTTTTTTTAAGGTACTAAGTTGGTTGAATACTTTTGCAAGCCACCTTCCACTTTATTTAATGAAATGGACAAATAATGTGGAGCGAGTTCTGACCAGCATTCCCGTGGCGCTCTGTCCTCCCTCGTTAAGCCACAGGCCCGGCACCATGGCAGACCGGTAGGGCCCCCACACCCCCGGCACCATCAGGGGCCCCTCGCTGATCTGCTTCACACATTTATGTTGATTAAAACAAGTTCTTCGTGGATTTAAATCCAACAAAAACACATGTTGTGTAAATACACAGTGAGAAATCAAAGAGTGAATTAATATGTTCATGTAAAACAGATTAATGACCATAAGATTGATGGTGCACGAGTCATTTGTATTTATTTTTTATTTGACCTTTAATTTACCAGGTAAGCCAGTTCTCATTCACAAACATGTCATGGAGTGAAAAGAAACTAGATGGAAAGCAGTTTCTGGAGTGTTCAGGGAGTGGTTCTGTGTAAAACCACTGACCGCCATGTGACACGTGGATGTCCCGCAGACCATGACCAGGCGGGACGTGAGGGGCTGCAGCTCACAGGGCAGGTCGAAGCCGCGCACGTCAGCTCCGATCACACCTGGAAGGACAAAAGTCACAACCACTGAAATTAATAATAATAATAATAATAATACATCTTTATTCATTTCCTAAAAACAAATTAATTATATTTACAATAAAAAGAAAAGAAAACCAATACAATGAAATGAAAGGTAGCAGAGAGAAGAACAAAATTCTTATAATATCTGCCCCTTTTTTCTCTCATAAATAAATTCAAACAATAACATTATTCCGTTAGTAAAACAATAAAACAAAAAATGAAATCCTTCTAGAACAACAATTCATATGAGTACACATTATACAGTTTCATATTTTTTCAGCAATCCAAACTTTATCAATTTCTTAAACATGTGCATTGACTTGGCACTTTTAACATCATTGTCCAGATTATTCCACAATCTCACTCCTTGTATCGAGGTACATCGTTCTGTCAAACTGGTTCTAAATTTAGTTGTTATGAACATCTCCGTCCCCTTAAGATTATAGCAGCTTTCTCTCTTTGTAAAAATTCTCTGGATGTTCAAAGGTAATGCATTTTGGTGAGCCTTATAACTAATAAAATTTTATAATCAATCAATTTGTGGAATTTCAATAATTTCAGTTTAAAAAATAATACATTAGTCAAGTCAAGTCAAGTCAATTTTATTTCTATAGCACAGCTTAAAACAGATAAACTGTTATCAAGGTGCTTCACACACACAGCATAAAAGTTTAAAAATGTACAGAAACAGTAACACACACCAATAGTAACAATTATGATATTAACAGTAGTAAAAGTACATAAAAATGTATAAGAACAAATTAACATGAAAAAAACACAGTAAAAAAAAAAAATATATATATATATATATATATATANTACAGTAGTAAAAGTACATAAAAATGTATAAGAACAAATTAAAATGAAAAAAAAAATATATATATATATATATATATATACACTACGACAGCTCACACAGTATGAAACACCAGAGAGAACAGATGGGTTTTTAACAGGGATTTGAACATGAGAAGGGAGGAGGCCTGTCTAATGTTGGGGGGGAGGTTGTTCCAGAGTTTGGGGGCGGTGACTGAAAACGCTCGATCACCACGGAGCTTCAGACGTGTTTTTGGGACCGCCAAGAGCATCTGATCAGATGATCTCAGGGCCCGCGATGGAACATATGGTTCCAGCAGCTCGGAGAGCATTAGATGGATGATGACTGTTTTCGAGTGATAACTCTTATTGCTCTTTTTTGCAAAACAAAAACAGGATTTGTAGTTGTCTTACATGCCTTCCCCCATACAATAGACCAAGTGTGGAACAATTAATGTATTATACAACATATTCAAATATTTATCATTAAACAAGTCCCTGACTTTATACAGCAATGCTGTATAAATTCATGAGCAATACAAGTTAGAAGTTTAGTTTTTAACCATGCTGATCTGAAGCATCCTCCAACTCGTTCTGTCACAACTTTAGGTTTTCTACTCCTCCCACAGCTTTGGAAAGACCACAACAAACAAACAAACATTCAAATGAAGACTCAGACGTCCTGTTTGTCTTTTATAGTTAGATCATCATCCTCAGGGGACGGTTCTCTCATCGTTTCTGTTCACCCTCTACACCTCAAACTTCAGGTACAACTCACAATCCTGCATCTGCAGAAGTTCTGGATGACTCTGCCATTGTGGTCTGCATCACTGGTGACCAGGAAGCTGAACACAGAGGTGTGGTGGACAGAACACCTGCTACTCAATACAGGAAAAACTAAAAACTGAAGAGCTGCAGGTGGACTACAGGAAGAAGATCAGCCCCAACAACCCTAACAACATCAAGGATACTAAGGTGGACACTGTGGACTGCTACAAGTACCTGGGGTCCACCTAGACAATAAACTGGACTGGACAGCTAACACCAACACCCTCTGCAAGAAAGAGCAGAGTTGCCTTTTTCTTATGAGGAGACTCAGGTCATTTAACATCTGCAGGACCATGCTGCAGATGTTTTACCACTCAGTGGTCTCTGCAGGACCATGCTGCAGATGTTTTACCACTCAGTGGTCTCTGCATCTTCTTCTACACTGTGGTGTATTGGGGCAGCAGGATGGAGAAAGCTGCCAACAGACTTGATAAAAGTCATGAATAGAGCTGGTTCAGTTCTGGGAGTGGACCTACAGTCTCTGACAGACGTGTCTGAGCAGAGGATGATGAGGAACCTGCTCCAGATCCTGAACAACACGTCACACCCCCTGCATGACACACTGCACTCTTACTGCAGCACCTTCAGTCGTAGACTGAGACCACCGAGGTGCTGCACAGAACAACAGGAAGTCCTTCAAACTTTTTAACTCCTCCCCTTTTCTACACATAGATCAATAAAATTAATCCTGTACTAAAATAAACACTTTAATATTTCTGTCTGCACCTGTTTTAAACTTTAATTGTTGGTATTTTTATATTCTCTGTTATTTTTTTATATCTTGTGTGATTCTGTGTGTTTGTTCCTTTGTACTGAAACTCTGGCACAACATTTTCCTGCAGGATCAATAAAGTTCTATCTTATCTTATGGTATCTTATGATGAGAAAGAGTTTGGGTCTAACCTTGAAAAGGATTTGTGTAATCTTGTGCAATTTTGGGAGATTTAACAAGATCTGTGATTTCTCAAAATACATGTTAGAATAAATAAAATGATAATGTAAACTGAACATGTGGGTCAGAGTCAGCCACGGCTGCACTGAACCGACCGACGTACACATTTTTGGGTTGGCTGTGGCAGCCATCTTATTGAGATAAACAGCTACAGGTATTTTCTGATAGTTTTATTAAATTGGTTTGGTGGTTCACAAGATATTTTGCTAACAGAGAATA
Source organism: Garcialebias charrua (assembly GCA_038048925.1). NCBI lineage: Eukaryota > Metazoa > Chordata > Actinopteri > Cyprinodontiformes > Rivulidae > Garcialebias > Garcialebias charrua. The sequence goes on along the minus strand of JBBPBX010036787.1, from coordinate 17,948 downwards.
ATGAATACACACACATGCACAAGCAGGTAAAGACATTATCATCCTTTTGCATTCAGCAGCAGGTAAAAAAAGCTGAAGCTTGATCAGGAATATTGTTTTATAACATTACACTTTACAAACATTACTGTGTTTATTTTAAATTTTATATCACTGCAGAAATTAGACACTCAGGATGTTTTCATTAAGCATGCCTGCATTTTTGGCCTAGTTACAATAAAAATTAGGGCTGTACAGCTTTCACCAATTTGTAAAGATGCAACTCCCTACAACACTTCAGAGACGCTCTTAAAGTGAGAAAACTAAACTCATATCTATGTAGAGGCCCATTCAAACACATTAAATGTGTGCAGAAACATAAAGTTGTACAAACATACTTTTAACATAGAAAACTTGCGCATCCTCTGTTTTTGGGGACAGCCGAGGACTGCAAGCAGGTACAGTACTGTACTTGCATCGTCTTCTTCCTTTGCAATATTGCTGAATGTAGTTTCCATTGACTTGTTGAAAAATTCACAAACTTCCTGAAACAAGCTGCGGTCTTAAAGGCAGAAAAATATCTGGGTCAAATTCTCTATTTCTAGCACATTTCTGCCAGAACTATAAACACCTGGGGCCTCATGTACAAAGACTTGCGTGGATTTCTTACTGAAAAGTGCCGCACGGTCAAATCCAGAAATCTGCCTACGCACATAAAAATCCAGATGTATCAAACTGTGCGTACACCGGAATCCACGCACATTCCTTTTGTACATCACAATCAACGTGGAAATGAGCGCACGTGAGACACCTCCCCTGACACGCCTTCATTTACATATGTTAAACAGATGCAAATTACTTCCTGCATGTGTGAAGGACATGTTTGTTTGATCCCTGCGCGATCAGAAATCATTTCTAGATTCAGGAAAATAATGAATTTAATATAATATGAGTGAGGAAAATAATCCTAAGTAAGAATAGTAATAAAATGTGTTTATCACGCAAAGAACGAGTGATTGTGTGTCGGTATTTGTGTGTGCGCGCACCCTGCTTTGGTGCGCAACCGGCTCATCCATTCATTCTGAGTGAAAATATTAACTTTGCGCACGAGTTTATTACCATAATTACTGTAAACACAGAGGAACTTGGATGTTTGGTTGAACATAGATCTTTGTTCATTTAATAGCTGATATGAAGAAACGAGTCTGTGCGTCTCAGTGGAGAGTTTTCATGACATGACGTGATGTTGGAGTCTCCAAACGCTGCGCGCGCCGCAGCCTTGTGCGCATCTGTTTGTCTGTGAAGCTTTCACTCTCCTACAAGTTATATATGGTGTACTTTCACGTGTCATTTTGGAGAAATCTACAATAAACGCAGATTATTAAACACCTCCACTGCCGTGTAACACCGGCGAGGGTGCGCGCGCTCCAAACCGCGACCACTCAGCCTTTGGAATCATATGGATGAGACCATTCTATTGGACATGATCCGGCTTTGTGTGGACTGGAATGGCACAGTCCCGATCGACCTGCCAGCTCCCTCTGGAAAGCTCGGGAACAGTTTGATCGCTGCTTCTGCACGCGTTGTGCATGCATGCGTTGTGCTCCAGAGCGCAGTGCCAAAATGAAAAAGGATTATTCCTGAAAACGGCTGATAAGCCATATCATAGATCAGAAACTTATATCTGTTTATAAATAAATGATCTGCGTGTTACACTATGTATTATATCCTCCAGTAAGGCTGAATCCGTTCCTGTCAAATGTATTTTTTGCACAACTTTGCGCGTCCTTTATTTGCGTCCATGTGGATGTAATAATTGTTATCATGTGTGTTTGGTGGGAATATTAATCATTTTCACATCATGAACAGTTAATAATAATAATAATAATAATAATAATAATAATAATAATAATAATAATAATAATAATAATAATAATAATGAATTCAATTTATAACGCACTTTTCATTAATGAAAATCTCAAAGTGCTACAAGGTGCAACATAATTGAATGTCAATAAAACAAATAATAAAACAATTAAAATCAACAACAGTATCAGCTATGATCAAAAGTAGAATCATGAGGAGTATAGTATGCTCGGTTGAAAAGAAAGGTCTTCAAGCCGCTCTTAAAGTCAACCACAGACTGTGGGGCTTCAGTTTCTCTGAATCACCTGTAAGTGTCGCCAAAGGAACAAGAACCACAGAAACGTGCGTACGCGTGCTCGGGAGCTGGCGTGGAAATGTACCTGGATGCGCACATATTCACGTTCAGTTCAGTTTTGATACATACGGGGTTTTGCGTGGATAGTGACGTAAGCAAGTTTTTTGTGCGCACGCACGGTTGATACATGAGGCCCCTGATTCCTTAAAGACCACTTATGTTTGGACACATATTTATTGTAAAATATTACTTTCAATAGGCTGATGGTATTTGTGTTGAAACAGAACTATGATGTTGGCAACTGAGAACAACTCAGATAGTTTGAGGTCCGAGTTAACAACAACTGACATCGGTGCTATTGACAAACAGAGAGCTAGCAGAAATTGTGCTGCTGGTAGTCGAAGACCAAGAGGATGGAAACATGTCAGGAGACAGAGGGAGAAGAGGAAAGTGAAGAATGTAGGACTGAGGGTTGCAACTCTAAATGTGGGGACAATGACAGGCAAAGGTAGAGAGCTGGCTGACATGATGCAGAGAAGGAAGGTAGATGTTTTATGTGTCCAAGAGACCAAGCGGAAGGGCAGCAAGGCTCGCAGTATTGGAGCAAGGTTCAAATTGTTTTACCATGGTGTGGATAGAAAGAAAAATGGAATAGGGGTGGTCCTGTAGGAGGAGTTAGCAAAGAATGTAGTAGAGGTGAAAAGAGCGTCAGATATGGTGATGTGTTTGAAGATAATAATAATCATTTTATTTAAAAGCGCCTTTCAGGACACCCAAGGACACTTAACAAACCAACACAGTGTAATACAGAGCAAACATTATCAGCGACAAATTGAAATATAAAATACATAAAGGATATAAAATGGAAGATAAAAATACATTTAGTAAAGTTAGTGATAAGCTAGTCTAAAGAGATGGGTTTTCAGGGCAGTCTTGAACAGAGAAAGGGAGGTGGTGTTTCGAAGGTCTGGCGGTAGAGCGTTCCAGAGGTGAGGGGCAGAGCAGGTGAAGGCCCTGCTCCCCATGGTGGAGAGGCGGGCAGAGGGTACATGGAGATGTAGCGAAGAGGAGGATCTGAGAGAGCGTGATGGGATGGAGATTTGGAGGAGGTCAGATAGATAAGGAGGGGCAAGGTTGTGGATAGCTTTGAACGTGAGGAGTAGAATTTTGAAGATGATGCGTGATTTAACCGGGAGCCAGTGGAGCTGCTGCAGGACAGGAGTGATGTGGTTATAGTAGGAGGTTTGAGTGATGACACGGGCAGCTGAGTTCTGGACCATCTGTAACTTGTGGAGAGATTTGTTGGGGAGGCCGTAGAGAAGGGAGTTGCAGTAATCGATACGATAGAAGAAAGAAGATAGAAGTAGAAGGTCTGATGCTAAATGTTGTCGGTGGTTAAGCTCCACAGGTTGGAGGTGATATGGAGGAGAAATATACATTTTGAAAGGTTCTGGATGACGTGATGGAGAGTGGTGATCAGAACAGACCTGAATGGACATGTTGGTGAAGGAAACAGAGGGGATGAAGAAGTGATGGGTGGTGTCAAGGGAAGAAACAAGGAAGGACAGACAGTGGTGGATTTTGCCAAGAGAATGGAAATAGCTGTTGTCAACACCTACTTTCATAAGAGGGAGGAACACAGAGTGACCTATAAGAGTGGAAGAAGGAGTACGCAGGTCGACTACATTCTGTGTAGAAGAGGAAACCTGAGGGAGATTGGAGACTGTAAGGTTGTGGCAGGGGAGAGCGTGGCCAGACAGCATCGGATGGTTGTGTGTAGAATGACTGTTGTTGTGAAGAAGATAAAAGAGTAAAATCAGAGATGATCTCCACCAAATGTTGGAAGCTGAGAAAAGAAGAATGTTGTGAGGACTTCAGAGAGAAGCTGCTATAGGCTCTGGTGGTAAGAAAGAGCTTCCAGATGACTGGGCTACTACAGCAAAATTGATTAGAGAGACAGGTAGGAAGGTACTTGTTAGGCTGATTGGTGACTCTAAATTGACCCTAGGTGTGAGTGTGAGAATGGATGGTTGTTTGGTGTGAGTGAGACAGGTCCCTCTTGTAAATGAGTCCCCGTGACTCAACGAGGCTAGCCTGTATAAATAAAGGTTGAATGAATGAATGAATGAATGTTTCAACTGGACAGAGAAAAGATGATAAGGAAACCTCGTGGTGGAATACAGTAGTGAAGTGCAGGAAGCTATTCAAAGAAAGAGGTTAGCCAAGAAGAAATGGGACAATGAGAGGACTGAAGAGAGGAGACAGGAATATAAAGAAATGCATCGTAGAGCAAAGACGGAGGTGGCAAAGGCAAAGCAGAAGGTTTAAGACGAGCTGTATAAGAGGACTTGTATCGACTAGTGAGAGGGATCAGGCTGGAAAGGATGTGCAGCCAGACTTGTTAAAGATAGGAATATTCTAACAAGTGAGCTGAGCATGATGTAGCCTGGTTAAAACCAGACCCTTGTCCTTCACTTCGCTTCGTACTAGGGTCTGGGACTTCTCCCATAGAGAAGGATTTCTCCGGTAGATTTTTGATCGGACCAATCAGAGAACAGAAGGGGCAGAGTTTTTGGCCCCTAACCCACGCCCCCACCTGTCAGCTCCGCATCTCGCTGCAATTTCTCTCACTGCCGCTGCATATTCTGTGTTTATATGTTAATAAAACGTTCTAAAAAAACAAAATAAAACCATGGATCGCTGGTCCAGCACACCAGAAGACCAGAAAATCTGATGTGACTCGAGCAGCAACGTAAAACCCGAGTTTAATTCTCTCGTGTGACAACCTCAGACATTTCCTGATAGCGGAGGGAGAGGAGGAGGAGGAGGAGGAGGAGGGAGGAGGGAGCGATCACTTGACTTTTGGCACACAATAAACAAAAGAAAACTCCAGATAAGGGATTAAGAAGGGGAATTTAAAGCTCCGCTGACATCATCTTTTAACTTTCCATAAAATGGCACAACATATATATATATTAAGATTGACCTCTGATCGTTTTTGCTAAAACAATGTTAAATTAATTAAAATTCCTCTCAAAAATAGTTTAAAATTAGCGCCGTTTTTTTCACATGATAAATACGGATTTTCCCGTCGCGCGATTATGACGTCACACACAGACTCGTCTCAACTGCGCACATTGTAAACAATGGAGAAGATACAAACGCGATCCGTCCAATTTAGCCATTTAAAATTTTATATTTTAGCGGTTTGTCTTCAGAGAAGCCAAAGTTATTTCCAGTAAACAGCAGGTTATAATTTTTTTTCAGCTCCTGCTGGTTTTTGGAGACTTTTCACTTCAGGAAGTGAGCAGGTGTGTGATCACTTACACCAGCTGCAAGTTGAGAGGCAGAAGGAATTCTACATGTAAATCGTTTCCACAGCACTGAAATGGTAATATATTAGTTAATGTTTCTAATAATTATTCAACATTATTAGTTATTAGTTTGTGTACAAAACAATTTGCACAGTCCTGCTGATCATGTTGCTTCAATTTGTCAGCTTTGTTATTTAATCCAGTCAACATGTTGAAAATATTTCATATTTATTTTTCTATTTAATTTGGACATCACTTGGTGTTATAGTGGTGTATCATTAAAATGATGGAAATACATGACATTAGTTTGACCCATTGTCTTAATATACAGTATACTGCATATAATATATACTGTGTGTGTCTGTGTGTTTTATCATCAATTCACAGAAATGTCTTCACCTGAAGAGTGGACCCAGGTGGAGGAGAACAAACCTTGATATTGTTAAAGAACAGATGGAGACGTCTTCATGATCTGTAGAACACCAGGACTGATGCTGCAGAAAGCTACGTTTGTGCATCAAGACATCAAAATATGCAGAAATACTACAACTGGCCAGAGCATTGAGATGAAAATGAATCAATGAAAATATGAATTTAATATTTTTTCTGACAGTTCAAATGAACATATTGTTTGAAAAAAAAAGGATAACAATGAACCAAGTGTTTCTGTAGTTATGTGTAAATAAAGTTACAGTAGTACACTATATTATCTGTTAGTGTTGAGTTATTCTTTGTGAGAATATTTGTGTATCTGTTTTAATTTCATTCGTTCATCTACAACTCACAGCTCGTACTTTAGTAAAAACAAAATTGGTGAATGTTAAAAAAAACATTTTATTAAAATAAAACCATCCCATATTATCAAATATATGAAAACCTCTGGGGAAACATTAATATGAACAGATTATCAAAAAAAATTGAGTTTAAAAAATATCAGCAAGTGGTGTTTGACTTCATCAGCTCTGTAAAAATGACACTTTACAGCTGTAAATCTGCAAAATCAGAATTTTACTAGAAATTCAATTTTACTGAGCAGCTAGCTGTGTCATTAAGAACTAGTTTCTCCTCATCCTGCTGCTTGTACACTTCTTCAGACTCCACCACCTCCTCGTCCACGCTCCTGGATGTCCAGGTGTTGTAGGTCTGGACGCAGAGGACATCTGGGTCCATTATGGGCTGAATGCTGCATCCACTTTGTCACTTCCCTCATCAGAACCACAGAAAATCAACAGATTTACATCAAAGAATATTGTTGAGTACTATTGACCTGGAGACCTGAAAACACAAACAAAATAAAATAAAAAAATAAAATATTTAACAGATATTTTAAAAGGGACTAATTTTTTAAACTATAAATTAATGTTGAATAATTATTAGAAACATTAACTAATATATTACCATTTCAGTGCTGTGGAAACGATTTACATGTAGAATTCCTTCTGCCTCTCAACTTGCAGCTGGTGTAAGTGATCACAGACCTGCTCACTTCCTGAAGTGAAAAGTCTCCAAAAACCAGCAGGAGCTGAAAAAAATTTATAACCTGCTGTTTACTGGAAATAACTTTGGCTTCTCTGAAGACAAACCGCTAAAATATAAAGTTTTAAATGGCTAAATTGGACGGATCGCGTTTGTATCTTCTCCATTGTTTACAATGTGCGCAGTTGAGACGAGTCTGTGTGTGACGTCATAATCGTGCGACGGGAAAATCCGTATTTATCATGTGAAAAAAACGGCGCTAATTTTAAACTGTTTTTGAGAGGAATTTTAATTAATTTAACATTGTTTTAGCAAAAACGATCAGAGGTCAATCTTAATATATATATATATATGTTGTGCCATTTTATGGAAAGTTAAAAGATGATGTCAGCGGAGCTTTAATACATTTGTGTCACATATAAAACAATCCTGCATCGCTTTGCATCGCTGGCTGCGCTGGGACAGGTGGGGGAGTGGGTTAGGGGCCAAAAACTCCGCCCCTTCTGTTCTCTGATTGGTCCGGTCAAAAATCTACCGGAGAAATCCTTGTCTATGGGAGAAGTCCCAGACCCTAGTACGAAGCGAAGTGAAGGACAAGGGTCTGGTTTTAACCAGGCTAAGCATGATGGGGAAAAAAAGGAATACCGGTACTTTGAGGAGCTAATGAATGAAGAGAATAAAAGGGAATGAAGAGAAGAGATCATAGAAATTGTGGGCCAGGAAGTGGGAAAGATCAAAAAGTTTTGATGGGGAAGGTAGTTGGACCTGATGAAAGTAAGCTTTGGAAATGTCTTGGAAAGATCGCAGTTTTGACTCAGTTAATCAATGGCATTTTTGAGAGTGATAAAATCCCAGAAGAATGGAGAAGTGTGCTGGTGGCCATTTTTAAAAACAATGGGAATTAAGTTATTGATGAAGATCTGGGAGAGAGTTGCGGAATATAGATGAGGAAAAAAGGTGACTGTGTGCAGTAGGATGGTCTTGTGCCAAGAATGAGAAGCACACACACCATCTTTGTCTTAAGAATGCTGATGAGAAGAGCCGAGAGATTCAAGGTGTTTTTGCACCTGACAGTCCGGTAGAGTTGGTTCGGTTGGGGACCAAAATTCAGAACATTTGTTTACACTTTCAGCAGGTGCGGTTCACATTCACACTGCACTGAGTCAATCAAGCAAACCTGTCTCTCCCCTGCCTGTGGTGGCACTGCACCAAGAACTATTGAAGGGAATTACACAAAAACCTCTGAAGAAGACACTTCTTCTGGAAATAAAAACAAAAATGGTGTGGTGGCAAATTTTAGCGGTTTAGGATTATTGTTTTGTCTGTGGCTCATGTGCCAAACAAACATTTTTCAACAATGGACTCAACATGAGTGGAAGATGAGGCAGAAGACCATGGAGAATGTTGTTTTTCACACAAGGTGGCTGACGGCTCCGTTAGAGATAAGAGAAATGCACGTTTGTTTGCACTGCCTGTAGGCCACTTCCTGCTTTTGGAGCAGTCTCTGGTCCGCTTGCATTTACACTGCATTTGAACCGCACCAGAGTTCACTTCAACTGAACCGAGATCTAGGTATTTAGGCAGACCAGAGTTCGCTTTTTTGTTCTGCATCAGAGTTCAATTGCGCATTCACACCTTCCCAAATGAACCAGACTTTCTAGAGAAATGGAATAGAGTTTGATTAAAGTGAACTAAACAGGGCTGGTGTGAATGCACCCTCAGAAAGAACTTCAATGTGTCTGTGTGGATTTAGAAAAAGCATACAACAATGTGCCGAGGGAGGAGGTGTGAGGAAATCTGGAGTGGCAGAGAAGTACGGTATGTTAGACTGGCACAGGACATGTATGAGGATTGCAGGACATGTATGAGGATAACAGGATATGTAGACAGGCACAGGACATATATGATGTCATAAATGTAGCTAGGAAAAAGGCATAAAGGAGACACATGTATGTAATGAGAAGACAGGGAGGGAGAACAAAAAGGTTGTTTGTTTTCCTTCTCCATCTTGGACAAATTAAACAATATAGTGAGACATATTTCCTGACATGTTCAAAAGAAATCTAGTCTAATCCAATCCAGAGGATAAAGTGAGATGGCGAATCATAACTCACTGTGGAGATCCCTGAAGAGGGGAAAGCCAAAAGATGAAAGAGATAAATCATCACTCCTGATTTTAAAGATTTTGTCTCAGCATGTCAAATATGTGCACAGAATAAGAATAAAAAACATCCTTCTGCAGGCCATTTTCAATTTTCACCCTCACTTGATCATCCTTGGCCCCACATCTCCATAAACTTTGTCACCAGTTTACAACCCTCTGAACCCTCTGTTTATTTTAAACATTGTTGATAGATTATCTAAGGCTGTACTTTTTACTTCTCAAGTTACTGTACTCAAAATTCTAGAAACAGCCAGCTCCTGGTACAAGATGTTTTCCATCTACACGGTATCCCATCAGAATTGTGGACAGAAAACTACAATTCCCATAACAAGTCTAGACAGCTTTCTGCAACACCCTTGGCGCTATGGTCAGTCTTTCATCCGACTTTCACCCCAAAATTAACGAACAAACTAAATGCACCAATCAGGAGCTCAAGTCAGCCTTGGGTTGTGAACAACAACCTATCCGCCTGTAGCTTTCAGTTAGTATGGGAAGAGTATGCATGCACACACTACATTGACCTCATCAGTCACTGGATTAATCTGGGCTATCAGCCACTTTGATTTCCCTGCCAGTAGTCTGAACTTTCTGTAACTTCAGAACAGCACCAAGGTCACTCTCCTAAGAACAGCTGAACAAAACTGTTGAGTGGCAGTTAGATACAGTACTATATTTTAGCCATTGACTAGCCAATATATATCATATTTTACCTCCTCCATACTCACCTGATCAGATGGTATGGCTGTCCACCAGAAACACTTCTCTTAAGGAGACTGCCAAGAAACTTGAACCCAGATAAGTAGGCTCTTTTGATAGAGAAAATAATAAATCCTGCCTGAGTTAGACTTGAACTTTTATCCATCAAGAAGATTAATCCCACATTTCATGTCTCTCAAATTAAACCTGTTATTACAAGGAAGCTATGCCCTCCATCACACCCCCTACACCCACCAAACTCCTCAACGATCATCCTACTTACAGCATATCCAGGATGTTATAGTGGTCACAGTCTACAGGATTTGGTGGATTGGGAGGGCTGTGACTACCACCCCTGGATCCTGTATCCCTTATTCAGGGGCCCAGCATTCATCCCCATTTTCTACTGTGAACACCCTCAAAAAAGACTCGGGCCACCAGGTGACAACTGTTGGTGGTGG